>JABUQX010035409.1:0-5000 GCA_015478945.1 Trachelipus rathkii
GAGTGAAATGTGCAAGCACCTATAGCTTGTAAAACCCTATTTTCACCTTTTAGGTAGGATCAGAGTATTACAGCGTACACGTAAACGAGATCTTGGGTCGGTGTGGCAGCGAGTCCGACGAGGAGGAAATCTATAAATGTTTGTAACGGAAAATCTTTTCTGCTGGAGATTTCTCATAAGACACTAAATCTTCGTATTTCTGTTCAAAACAATAAATAGTGCCTTTAGATGTGTTTTCTTATTTCATCAGGAGTAGAAAAAAGAGGAATATTTGCGAGAGGACGTTAAGGATGACAAAATGGAACTTTGATTTCGGTTAGCAGCTTGTACGAGAAGGGACCCATTTCTCCTTAATGTGAACTGGAGGGTCCTTCAACTCCTAAAACTTCTTCAAGTGCATTCACTGATAACAATGTTCTTGCTTTGTAAGGGAGCTATGGATGGTAAGGATTGCAAGTATGTGGACGTATCGGGAATGATGTGTCTGCTGGCATTTCTGAAGGGGCCGTGCATCATATGGAGCAAACGAATAGAACGACTGTGATTGGGGGGCACCTTTGCGGATTCCCCATGACGTTTGGGCACTGGGTGTTTGGGGTATGCTAGTCGACGAATCTTTGAAATTATGCAAAGGACCTCCAGCGTGTAGGAGATGGAATAAAGCCCACAGGTAACCTGCTGGTCTAGATAGTAGTGAGACCGCGGTGTTTCAGCCTGGGTAAACCTGAAGATGCTAGTTGTTTATATTATTGTTAGACTCACCTTAGTTTAAACACGTTTTTTTCTTTTCATATACTTTCCATAAAAAAAATTTTAACCACAAACTTCGTCTCCATGGTTGGCCGTAAATTACAAAATAAAGCAAATAAAAAAACATTAATAGTGAATAAGGAATGGGCTGGAAAGGCGTATATTTCATAAAGAAGGGTAATCCTCTTCCCCCACAATAGTACAGTCCAAGGACCCACACAAACCTCCCGGACCCCATCCGTAGGGTTAGGCTGGGATGTGAACGCTGGAAGATCCTTCCCGGAACTCTACCCCGGTTAGCCCACCCGTGTGTACCACACGACCACCCGTATATCGCACGTAAAGGCTCAAAGGTCGGGTTCCCCTAGCAGATTTGGCAGCCCAGTCAGAGGTGAGCTAAAATGGCCCGGTTTTCTCCTGTACACCCTCATCCACGGGGAGAAGTGTGGGGTGAACTGAAAACCCATGCGGGAAGAAGCACCGGATAGCCCAAGGGGCTATGGCGGGAAAAAGAAGGGAGGGCAACCTTGTACAGATATTTAAAGGGACTAATTGTCAAAAATTTCAACAAAAAAAAATTATAAACTGTGATAAAGAAGGTGATTGAAAAGACAGCGAAAATTTATGAAAAAAATGAGGGGAAAGAAAGAAGGTTGAAAGTAATGCATGTGGACCAAATGACTGAATGCACGAACACGAATGCACAACAAATGCACATGCACTCGTTGGGGGACGGAGGGAACACGAATAAAGACCCGATCTGCATTACTTCTGCACATTTATTCTACTCATGCACAAAGTTTAATTTGATTGTCAGTGTAACAAAGCATAACCACCTCTGAATGATTAGCGAAAACTCTTCAATACCAAACCCTTCGAGCCCTAAGACTGATTACCTTACAGTTATCATCCCAATGTATGGGGAGAAAGTTGTTTTCAAGCGAATGTTTTTTTGCGTTGTCGTAAGAAGGCGTCTAAAGGGTAAGTTTGGGGTTTTGTTTGTATGGTTAGCTGTCCCACTAGCCACAATTCTCTTGCTAGGTATGCTAGTTGGTAAGACCTTGGCATGGTCCATTAGCGACCCATGTATTTTCGGTTGAAATTGTATGAATCGTTTGCGTACACTGGAACGGTCAGAGGAATAAATGTCGAGAAGAGGAGAGAGGTGATGCATGTATTTAGCAAGAGGCTGTTTCAATTGTGACGTTATGATGTTGCTCGCTGAAGACGTGAGAACTAAGATGAAAGGAAAGGTGTAAAGATGATTATGTCGTGCTACGTGGTGAAATGTGAGTGTGCTGGAGTGGTGAGGAAATAGATGGGAAGAAGGGAGGTTGCCGATTCTTAATGAGTGACCCATGTTGGCACCAGAGCTCTTGGTGGAATTTGTTTGTGGAGTACTATTGACATTGTTAATGTTATATTTAAGTTTGAAAAGGCAGGTTATAGTTTGTGTTGTAACATATGGTCCATCGGAGGGTGATGTTGATGGAGATTGCGACTTATTCTGGGATAATTGAAATGACGTTTTAGATGGGGGTGGTAAGGTTACTTCAAAATTGATTGTGTTGTGATCTAGATCGTTAGACAGGTGATCAAAAAGGTACCTTTGTGATGGTAAACAGGTAAATTTGGAAAAGTAAGGTGACACAGAGAAAATGAAGATGGTAGGAAGGCGTTGATGATTTATGTGAGGAAAGAGGTATGTGGAAAGTAATACTTTCTTCAAACACAAGAGTATTAATAAGTATAATAGAGATGTAAGAGAGCAGATGCATGGAAGTGAAAAGTATGATTAAATTTTGTGGTTGCGGTATGAGAAGGAGATGTGAAGTGATGGTGCATTAGCGGATGTTAAAACGTCACGCTGACGAAGGGGCTCTGGGGATGGGTTATACGGATCATTATGTGTTCATGCAAGATAAGGTAGTGGGAGCTTGGGATGAAGAGGAAAGCAGGTAAGGATTGAATGTCTAAAAGCAAATGATGAGGTCTCAAAAGAAAGATGTTTTGGGATTTATATAAGAAGGAAAAAAGGAAGGCTAAAAGTTGAACACGTAGGAGAAAAAAATTGAGATAAAAATGAACATGAAAAGAATGAATGAACTTACAATGAAATTAGGAAGCTTTTCTGGAAAGAAGCAGCGAAAGGTGAAGGAATTGAGGTAAAGGGGAATCTACATGGGAATAATAAAATAAGTGATTGGTGGCTCTCGTAACTGATGAGAACAGGAGTTGTGAGAAGAGTGGTTGTTTAGGACACTTATGAAATCTGCCATACATTGGCAAGTAATGAAGGAACACGTTAAGTGTGATAGTCAGTGCATGTGGGTTCTTGATGGCTGCAGTAAGAAGTAGGATTAGAGATGAGCACCGTATTAGTAGGAGAGTAATAGAGTAGGGTAAAAAGTGAAGTAAGGTAAATGCTGCAGACTAGATGGATTACTGGTGAAATGTAAGAGATGGAGCGAGAGATGGTGATTGAATGGATCTTGAAGTTGTCGCTGTAACAAATGTTATATGGAGGTAAAGTTGGCCCGAAGATTGGAGGCAGCAATAGTACCCTTACTATAAGGGTAACAGGGGGGGCATAAGATAATGGGTCCGAAACCTCTTTGAGGGGAATTAGTTTAGTTGCAGTGTCTGTTAGGAAGATATATGATGTGGTAGTTTTGTTGAAAGCGGTACGTCTGGTCTAGTGACTGCAAGGACTGAATTGACGTGAGAAACAAGATGAACATTAGAAAGCGGTTTAGAGAATGTGTGGATCAAATTTTTACATTGAAGCAAAGTGAAAGAGAAAAAGAGAAGAGAAGAATAAACTGTATTTAGCTTTTATGGATTGCAATTGCGCGGTATGACAGGATTACATAGGGAAGCCTTTATGGCAGTGTTAGCAGTGTATTCATATTGTTGATGGTAGGCGTTTCTGACATGGAATCAAAATGATGTATAACGATAGTGAGGCGTGGTGTAAGAATAAATGGAAGTCGAAAGTGAATTGGTTTAATAATTAATAGCGGAGTGAGGCAGGATATGTTATGTTCTCCTTGCGTATTTAATTGGCATCTTGGATAGTGTTTTGAAAGAATTAGACGTAGGGGTGGCGGGAAGGGTTTAGAATGATGGAGAAGATGGAAGAGAGTGGAGGTCCATGCTTATTATATTGCGGATTAATTGGTTTTGGCTTTTGTTTGGTTTTGAAGTAAATTGTAGATTAAAGAGTTAGTTATGGTGTGAGTGAGGAGAGTTCCGTATCGTGGAAGTCAAGTTAGATGCCTGTGAGCAACTGGAACAAATATTTCGAGTTTAAATGTTTGGGATATAGTGTTTGTATGAAATAGGGAACAGCATGAGGGAGAATGTTGTGGGAAAGTTGTGAATTGGTAGGAAGGTTGATTGGTATGGTAATTATCCTGTGGTGAATGTGAAGGACTAAGTATGGGAAAGCGCTAATTTTGTATGAGGATATGTGTTACCTGTGTTAAGAATTCAGTAGTGAAAACTTGGTCTGGAACCAGGAACATATATCTAAGTTACGAATGACGAACAGTGTCGTCAAGATGAATAATCTTTTATGGCATGTTAGGTGTGAGAAGAATTTGATAAAATGAAGAATGAACCCATTAGAGGGAGTTGTGTGTTTTGAAGAAGGGCCGTAAAATGAGAGATTAAACGAGAGTACATTGAGATGGTTAGTGCATAACTGGACTCTGTGCAATGGCGGAGGTTTTGTGAGATATTGTGGGATTTTCCCAGAATGAACCTTACATTGACAGATACACAGTGATGGTCCGTCGCTGTGTTCTCGTTGTGAAGCCTTGTACGGTGAATTTTTGCTGATTGCGACGATTTTCTTCACTGTAAAAGGGGCGGCTTTCTTTTGACTTGCATCATGTTCTTCTACTACTTTTTCTGTTCCTGGTGTATTATTGCTACCACCTCACCCTAAGTGGGGATAGGAGGAAGATAAATATTAACATATATATATATATATTACGTATATATATATTATATTATATATATATATATAATATAGATATAAATATATATATAATATATATATAACTTATATATATTAATATATATATATATTATATATATATATATATATATATATATATATATATATAATATATATATATATATATATAATAATAATATATATATATATATATAATATTATATATATATATATATTATATATAATATATATATATATATATTATATATATAGGCGGGTATAGCTA
>JABUQX010035409.1:10000-25000 GCA_015478945.1 Trachelipus rathkii
GGGTGTTGCTTGCCCTCCTGTAAGCGCCCAAGCGTCAAAATTCGTCCTGAAAACCCTGTCTAGGTGCTTAACGATATCTCGGAATGAAATTGCGATGTAGTTATAATGGATGACGTAATCTTCGTCGGAGACGAGATTACCGGTCCTCTGCCTCCCCCCCCGTAAGGGGGACGCTGCCCCGAAAAATTAAAAATATCGTAGAAGACTGAAAACTTGGAGCTGGGTGAGGAGTCGGATCGGAGACGGAGGACGGAAACGGAATTCGCTTCTGAGTCCAGGGACCCCACCGGAGTGGGGGGTCCCCCCTTTGAAAAAAAAGAAGAAGAAATGCATGAATGCAAACGAAGAAGAAGAAGAAGAATGGAATGCAAACAGAGGAAGAAGAAGGAGGAGGAAAGGCAGGAAAGGAAGAAGAATGAGAAGAGAAGAGGACGGAGTCGAGAAGGATTCAAGTTGCGTAGTGGCACGTGCTGATGCCGGCTTGCGGTGCTAGTTAATAAAACATTTTCGTATAACATACATATGTGGTGTCCTTATAAGGGTTACTCACCTCGTAAGATCTCGAATTTGGGTTAAAGTTCTGTGTAGCGGGTGTCTTAGGACCCCATTAGGGGGGTCCGATTGAAAAAAAAGCACAGAGTGCAAACAGAGGTCTGAAGGAGGAATGAAGAAAGGATGAAAGATGAATAAGGAGGAAAGAATGAAGAAGGAGTCTGACTTCAAAGAGTAGGAGTTGACAGCTGCACGGTGCTGGCTTCCGGTGCGGTGCCGAGTATTAAATATTAGTGTAATGATACAATCTCTCCCGTGTCTTTATATATGTTGTTCGATCTGTAGATTTGAAAATAATGGTTCAAGACATCAAGAAATAAAAAAAATAATAAATAAATAAATAAAATTTCTTCTTGCTTTTATGTTTATATATATATATATATTTTACGTTTTACATTACCTCTAAAGCCAGTAATCATACACTGAAAAGTTCAAACACACTCATACATTCTCAGCATCGCACAGATCCTTCTGAACTGTGAATCTAATTGATCTCATGTGATACGCGCTCAAATTTTACTAAGAATTGTAAACGTTTTACATACCCTAAAGCAGGGTCATAGATCTCACTAAACTCAATAGTCCACTATCTGTGTTAACCTCCGCTTCCTTCGGCCCCATCTCGTGATCTATTGATCTATGATCTATTGATCAGAGTCACATTTCGAGTATCATTTTGAATAAACATAACATAAAAATCAAGTCTTTATACAAAGATCAATTCATATATGTTGACGTAACAAAGTTTTCACATTAATAAAGTTTACTTAGTTATCATCTGAACTATGAATATTGTCCACAACGACAAACATAACACATCTTTAAACACGATTAAACTGTTAACATTAACAAAGTTCCACACTTAACACCAGTAAGTAAACTAGCCACAGCATGCAAATACGTAAGACCTATTCAGCACTTTGTCAAAACAGTACTCTAAAACATAACGATGCTAAATTTACACTAACATGGGTTGAATATTTAACAAAAATTATTCACAACAATGGTTAATTATCATACTGATCAACGAAAGATACTCTAACATATAAGGGTTCACATCAATAAAGCTAATCATAACCGCTACATTAACTAAGAAAATAATGTACAAAGACAAACCTATCAAACCTTAAACACGAATAATCAGTCAACATTAACAAAGTTCCACACTAGCACCACTAAAGTAACTAATGATAGCATACAAAGACGTAACGCTATTCATACTTTTTCAAAGCATATCTCAAACATATTATCGTTAACCTTACACTGACACCTCCACCATCACATTAATAAGCATACTTAACATCATCTGAACTATGAATATTAACCCCAACGACGATCCTAACACATCTTTAAACAGGACATAAAATGGTGGTCAAGCGTAACAAAGTTCCACACTTAACACAGGTAAAAATTAACTAACATAACATCCAAAAACGTTACTTATTCACACTTTGTTTCATGCATATCTCTAACAAAACAATGTTAATTTTACATTAACTGGTTAATATTTAACAAAAATTTACCATACCCTTGTGTAATTATCATACAGATCCATCGAAAGTATGCTAACGCTAACAAAGTTTTCACATTAAAAGCCAACATAACATTACTAGAACTAAGAATAGTAATATACAACGTACAAAACCTCGGACACATCTAAGCAAGAATAAAACTGCTAACATTAACAATGATCCAAATACTTATCATCAGTAAAAGTAACTAACAAAGCTCACAAAAACATAATCCATCACACTTATCAAACAATATCAACATGACAGTTAATTTTACATTAACACAGTAATATTTAACAAAAATTTAGCATAACCGTACCAACCATCATAAATAACTAATGCGGTAAAGACAAAAAAGTTAAAGTTTTTACTCTATGTAAAAGCTAAACTATTGAACATACATACTGAACACACAACAACCAGGACGGAATAAAAGCCTATCATTATACAACTGGTCAATTAAATGCGAACATACGAGGATTTATACATTAATGCATAGCTAATATTTACCAAAAAATTTATCATAACCTTACGTAACTATCATAATCCCTAACGAGTAAAGACGAACAAAGTAAAGTTTTTTAGGCTTATCTCTTTTTAGACTCCGCCTCCTTTCAGAAAATACCAACTCTAAACATGAAAAATGATTTTATGCTTTAACCATTTGCATAAAGTGATGCAATACTTATTATATTTGACTCTCTGACAGGAATACAAGCGATGTAACAGTCGCCATTCGGTTTACTTAAATATAAATGATACATCGTTGCGGAATAAACGAAACTTCCTCGTGAAGATATCAAAAACAAGCGTAGAGATGCGAGGAGATGTGCGTGCGTGAGTCAGCACTGCGAAAACACTATCCATCACTGAAGAAAAAGTGAGTGCTATAAAACAACCACTTTATAGGTATATGAGATTCTTTCTTTCAACCAATCAGAAGAAAGAAAACAAGAATACAACGTACGAATGAACCACATCAGTTCAAAAGGGTATATATTCTCGTTAGACAACAACAACAACAACAACAACAACAACAACAACAACAACAACAACAACAACAACAACAACAACAACAACAATAACATAGTACAAAAATAAGTTCTTTATTATACAGCCATCGCAAATATAGCTAACATACAAGGGGTTTTTCACATGAATTGAAACTAACATAGCATCATATTAAACTAAGAATATAATGTACAGATGCACAAAACCTAACACACCTTACGCCCGAAAAAACTACTAACATAACAGTAAAGTAGCTAGCACAGCGTACAAAACGAAACCTATCACACTTTTTTTCCAGCATATCTCTAACATAATCAATGTTAATTTTACATTAACACTATTGATTTAAGTCGCATTTCGAGTATCACTAAGAATATAATGTACAAATGCAAACCTAACATACCTCGCGTATGAAATAATCAGCTAACATCCTGAAAAAATTCCCTACTTATAAAGGTAAAGTAGCTAACAGTTCATACAATACTGCGATTATGTCCCACTTCTTCTCGGCATTATCAGCAACATTGTAAGAGCCGTATGTTAGTTATCTAACAAAATCCTTAAATCAAAGTGACCAATCTATCAAAGAATACCAACATCTTGAACTATGAATGGACACTATCTTCATCACAAGTGTCACTCGTTTCGAGTATAACATTCATTGACCCCGCAAAAAACCCATGATGAATAATCGTATACATAGCAAAATTCTAGGGGTGCAAACCTAACATTACTCAACAAAAACTTAACTAGACTCACGTTTCTAACACATTCATCGTCAGTTAACACAGTAATATCTTACAAAAACTCAACATTTCTCTAACAAATCAGTGTTATTTTCACATTGTCATAGTAATATTTAACATAACGTACCTAACTTAAGAATAAACAGTTTTCATTAACCATGAGTATCTAAAGCAACACATTACCTTCCAAGAGAAACCCCAGGGGGATGCGCCCCTTGAAAGGGTGTGAATCCTGCGAGGGGATCACCCGAAGGGTGAAGCGGCTTTACCCCTCCTCGGAGGTGTAAAGCCGCTTACACCCCTCGGGGTTGACCCCTCGCAGGATTCACACCCTTTCAAGGGCGCATCCCCCTGGGGTTTCTCTTGGAAGGTAATGTGTTGCTTTAGATACTCATGGTTAATGAAAACTGTTTATTCTTAAGTTAGGTACGTTATGTTAAATATTACTATGACAATGTGAAAATAACACTGATTTGTTAGAGAAATGATGAGTTTTGTAAGAAATTACTGTCTCCGTGTGTAACTGACGATGATGTGTTAGAAACGTGATCTTAGTTTCCAAGTTTTTGGTGATCTATTCAAGATAATATATGATTCTAGTTTGCCTCTAGAATTTTGGCTAATGTATACGCATTATTCAGTAGCGTAGCCCGTCAAATGATGTTTATTACTCGAAACGAGTGACACTTGATGAAGATAGTGTCAATCATAGTTCAAGATGTGTGGTATCTTTTGATAGAACTTGTCACTTTTGTTAAGGGATTTTGTTAGATAATTACGCTTTACCTGTTGCTGATTATGCGCTAAAAGTGACAATCGGGCATCAGTCGAATAATTGTATGACCTGTTAGTCTACTTTACCTTTGAATAAGTAGCGAATCTATCAGCACCCGATACGCATAGATTTCATATATCATATCGCGAGCGGTTATGTTGGGTAGTGATTGCCATAATCTGTACATTCATTATTCTTAGTTACGGTCTATGTTAATATGTTGTGAACTTTCATGATGCCTGAAACTTTTGTTGGTTTAAGCATATATTCGTATACGCATGAGTAAAGAACTTATTTGTTTTATTGGTTTTTTATTTGTTTTTGGTTTTTTAAAAAAACTTGGTTATGTTTACAGTTATTCGTTGGTCGGTATGATAATTAAACAAGTTATGATAAATTCTTGTTAAACATTACTGTGTCAATGTAAAATTAACGTAATTATAATATAGACGCTCACTCGTTTGGGAAAAAATCAACTCCGCACTACCTCCAGTTGACGTTTGTATGCGAAATGTTAGTTTACTTTAACAGTTATGTTAAGTGTGAAACTTTGTTTAAGTTAACAGTCTATTTCGTGCTTAAGTTGCGTTAGATTCGTCGTTGTACATTTATTTTCTTAGTTAATATGATGCTTATGTAGCTTTATTAATGTGAAAACCTGGTTATGTTAGCATATTATTCGATGGTTAGTATATAAAGAAATCATTTTGTGCTATGTTTATAGAAATGATACTCGAAATGCGACGTGAATCAATCGATGTTAATGAAAATTAACATTGATATGTTAGAGATTATGCTGGAAAAGTGTGAATTGGTTACGTTTTGTACGCTGTGCCAGGTACTTTGTTATGTTAGTAGTTTATTCGGGCGTAAAGTGTGTTAGGTTTGATATGTTACATTATATTCTTAGTTAGTATCAAGTTCTTTTAATGCTATGTTAGCTTTATTAATTATTGAAGAGAGCGCGTTTATGTTAGCATATATTGATGGCTGTATATATATCACAATATATATTTTGTACTATAATAGTTTTTCTGGTGTTGTTGTTGTGTGTTGTTGTTGTGTTGTTGTTGTTTGTATGTTGTTGTTGTTGTCTAACGATAATATATACGTATATACCCTTTTGAACTGATGTGGCTCATTCGTACGTTGTATTCTTGTTTACTTTCTTCTGATTGGTTGAAAGAAAGAATCTCTTACCTATAAGGGTTGTTTATACACTATTTTCTTCAGTAGGATAGTTTTCGCAGTGCTGATACGAAGACATCTCCTCGCATCTCTACGCTTGTTGTTGATATCTTCACGAGGAGTTTCGTTATTCCCCACGATGTATCATTTATATTTAACGTAAACCGAATGGCGACTGTTACATCGCTTGTATTCCTGTCAGAGAGTCAAATATAATAAGTATTGCATCACTTTATGCAAATGGTTAAAGCATAAAATAATTTTTTCATGTGTAGAGTTGGTATTTTCTGAAAGGGGGCGGTGTCTAAAAAGAGATTAAGCCTAAAAACTTTATTTGTGCGTCTCTCGTTACTCGTTAGGTATTATTTTATCTCTCGGTTAGGTAAGGTTATAGTGAGACTTCAAATTTGGTAAATATGACTATGTTAATGTTTAAAATCGCCGTTGATGTTCGCTTTATGACCAAATTGTTAATGATAGTGTTATTCGTATGGTTGTTGTGTGGTAAGTATGTTATGTTCATATTTTAGCTTTACAGAGAGTAAAAAACTTTACTTTGTTTGTCTTTACCCGATTAGGTATATGTATGGTTAGGTACGGTTATGCGTAAATTTGTTGTTAATATACTGGTTATGTAAAAATTAAAATTGTCATGTGATATTTTTGAAATAAAGTTTTTTGTTGAAAAATTTGGGAATTTTGGGGGTTTTTTTTTTTTGGGGTTTTTGTTTTTTTTTTTTCCTTTTTTGTTAAAAGTTTAACTTTTTTTTTTTTTGATGATAAGTTTGGATCATTGTTAATGTTAGATTATCTCTCGCCCTTTAAACACAGATGTGTCGAGGTTTTTTGTATATTATTATTCTCTCACCTCTCCTATTGTTTGTGGCTTTTATAATTGTGTGAAAACTCTTTTACGTTCTCCACACCGTACTTCGATAGCGTCTTGCATGATAAATTACACAAGGTGTATGGTAAATTTTATTATTAATCCAGTTACCATGTTAATGTAAAATTAACATTGTTATGTTAGAGACATGCATGATCATGTGTGAATAAGTTACGTTTTTGGATGTTATGTTAGTTACTTTACTGTTGTTAAGTGTGGAACTTTGTTAACGTTGACCATTTATCGCTGTTTAAGATCATGTGTTAGGTTCGTGCGATTGGGGGTTATATTCATTAGTTCAGAATTGATGTTAAGGCCACTCTATTCATAGGTGATGTTACTGTGTCAGTGTTAGGTTAACGATAATATGTTAGAGATATGCTAGCAAAAAGTAATAGAATAGGTTACGTCTTTGTATGCTATATTAGTTACTTTAGTGGTGCTAAGTGTGGAACTTTGTTAATGTTGACTGCTTATTCGTGTGTAAGGTGTGATAGGTTCTTGTCTTTGTACATTATCCTTCTCTCTCATAGTTTCATATACGTATCGTTAGCTTTATGGATGTGGAAACCTTATTATGTTAGAGTATATCGTTGACAGTATGATAATTAACCATTGTTGTGATAAATTTTAGTTAAAATATTACCTTGTTAGTGTTAATTAGCATCGTTATGTTAGCAGATATGTTTGACAAAGATGTGAATAGTACGTATTTCATAGCTGTGCAGGTACTTTACTGGTGTTAAGTGTGGAACCTTGTTAATGTTAACAGTTTATTCGTGTTAAGGTATGTTGTTATGTTTGTCGTTGTGGACAATATTCATAGTTCAGATGATACTAAGGTAAACTTTATTAATGTGAAAACTTTGTTAGCATATATTCAGTAGTATTTGATTGATGTTTGTATAAAGAACTGGATTTATGTTATGTTTATCAAAATGATACTCGAAATGTGACTTGAATCAAAGATCAATAGATCAATAGATCACAGATGGGGTGCAGGAGGGAGGTTAGATAGTGGTTTGACTTTAGTGATTTACTATATTAGGGTAATGTAAAAACGTTTACAATTTAGTAAAAATTGACCTTAATCAATAGATCAATAGACACAGAGGGGTCAGGAGGGAGGTTGGATGCTGGTTGGATGGTGGTTTGAATTTATGATTTACTGCTTTAGGGTATGTAAAAACGTAAATTTGTAAGTTATTAACATAAAAAGCGTAAGAAATTTTATTTATTTATTTATTATTTTATTTCTTGATGGTTCATGAAAACCATTATTTCAAAATCTACAAGGACTCGAAAAACATATATAAAGACACCAATATTGTATCATTACACTAATATTTAATAACTACGCGCACCGCCACCGGAGTCCAGCCACCGGTGCAGCTGTCCCCTTCTACTTCTCTGAGTCAGACTCCTTTTCATTCCTTCCTCCTTATTCATCTTTCATCCTCTTTCATTCCTCCTTCAAACCTCTGTATAATAGCACTCTGTGGCTCTTTTTTTTCAGTCGGACCCTCTCCTAATGGGGGGTCCTAGACACCCTACACAGACTTATAACCCCAATATTCGAGATCTACGGGCTCGATAACCCTTATAAGGACACCAACATTGTTGTTATACGAATGTTTATTAACTAAGCACCGCACCGGCTCCAGCACCGGTGCCACTACCAACTCTGAATCCTTCTCAGACTCCTCCTCCTTCCTCCTTCCTCATTCTTCTTCCTTCCTCCTTTCCTCCTCCTTCTTCCTTTCTTCTTCCTCCTTTCTTCTTCCTCTGTTTTGCATTCCATGCATTTCTTCTTCTTTTTTTTCAAAGGGGGACCCCCACTCCGGTGGGTCTCATGTCCCTGGACTCAGAAGCCGAATCCGTTTCCGTCTCCGTCTCCGACTCCGACTCCTCAACCCAGCCTCCAAGTTTCAGTCTTCTACGATCATTTTTAATTTTTACGGGGGCAGCGTCCCCCCTTACGGGGGGGGGACGCAGAGGAACGTAATCTCGTCTCCGACGAGATTACGTCATCATATAACTCACATCCAAATTTCATTCCGATACGTTAAGCCTAACATGGTTTTCAGGACGAATTTGACCTTGGCGCTAAGGGGGCAGCACCCCCTTAGGGGTGACCTAGGGTCACCAAAACTCGCCTGTGATCAGTTTATCACACACAATGACCACATACCAAGTTTGAAGGCGATAGCTCTATTCCTTCCTATCGAAAAGGGTGGCCGCGGGACTGGGTACCTTACTACAGCGATTAATCGAATGATTTAATATACGTATATTATTTTGTTCGAATATATTTTTCATTGTTAAATACCAACTATCATGCACGTAGTGAAAGACGCACTCTTCACCAAGATCGAGTGTGAGTGAGAGTCGTCATGATAAATCGATTGAACCGTCAAAAATGTATACATAACGATCATTTAAGCAACCTTCATAAGGAACACCAAAAGCGCCTCCTCTTGGGACGGAGCTTTCGTGATACTTCTGGGCTAAAACCTGAGTCAGCGCAAACCACGTGATCCGGTGCATATATGCGTCTCACCGACCTTAAAAACCCTAACCTTGACACGTCAAGCTTTGAAAAACATGTTGCAAAATGTTTGCTTGCCAACATTTTGCAACATGCTTTGCAACATTCTGTACGCTCTCACCTCTCCTCAGTTTGTGCTTCCACTTTGTGAGTGAGCGGAATAATGGGCTTAGTGAGTATATAATATATTATATATATATAGATTATATTATAATATATATATATATATGATATTATATATATATTATATATCATATATATATATATATATATATATATATATATATATATATATATATATTATATATAATCAATATTATTTATAATATATATATCCCCGCAAAGGTATTGATTCTTGTCGTATTACACTCTTGTCGTGAATAATCTGCGGAACATATAAGTGACAAAAACCAATACTTGGGGGGATTTCGGGCGTCCCTCCGGCCCCAGCACTAAGTATGCGCATTTGTCACATATGAATTCTTTGTCTTCTTTCTGTCCCCTCATGATTCAAATAATTTATATCTTTCAATCCTCCTCCACAGTTTTTTTTAACCACCCATCAGCCCCTTTAGGTACTTGTATGTAATTTCCCTCTTTCTTTCTTTTTTCCTGTCACAGCTATCTGGTGCCTCTTTCCGTATAGGTTTTTAGCCCACCTCACACTTCTTCCTCTTGGATGAGGGTACAGGCTAAAAACAGATCTTTTCGCTTGCCTTTGACCGGGCTGCCAATTGAAGGGGACCCAAACCTTGAGCTAATCTGCAAGGAAGCTGCCCTGCACTTTGGGCTTTGCAATCTCAGGCTCTGACGTGAAGTTATGTAGGTTCCGTGCGGTACGCGAGGGGGGGGTAAACCGATGTGGAATTCAGGGAGGCTCTTCCGAGGCCATATCCACAGCCTACCCTACATGGTGGGGTCCGGGATGTTGTGTGTGTCTCTGGCCTCTGACCTGTTGTGGGGAGAATTAAAGACTACCCTTCCATATGAAATATACGCCCTTCCAGACCATCCTGTTATTTACTTTTATGTTTCATTTGTTTTATTGTTATAACTGCTCATTTATGGAGAAGAAGTCTGATGTTTAATTTATTTTATAAAACTGACTCATCAAGAAAAAACGTTATTAAACCAAGGCGAGCGCAATAACAATTACCATCAGTCGGGTTCCCACCCTGACCCCACCTCGATCCTTCCCACTTTTAAACCAGCAGGTGTTTCCACCTTTGTTCCTTCTACTACACCTGAAAGTCCTTTGCATAACGTCAGCGTTTCGTCGCCTGGTATGCCCTTGACACCCCAGGTGCCCAAACGGTCGGAGCAATCCCGAAAAGGTGCCCCTCATCATAGTCGTTTTCGTTTGTTTACTCCAAATGCTTCTCCCCTCCGGGAAAGCCAGCTAACACATATATTACTTATGGCGATCTACAACCTCCAAATCTCTTACTGAGCAAAGAATCATTATTCTTAGCGATGCACTTGAAAAAGCTTTAGGAGTTGAAGACCCTCCCCCTCCCAGTCACATTAATGAGAAATGGATCCCTTTTCGTTCCATCTTGTCAGGCTTAACGTCTTTCGGAAACGTCGTTCTTATTTTCACTCCTGATGAAATAAGAAACGCATCGAAGGGCACTATTTATTCTTTAGAACAGAAAAACGAAGATATTGCTGTCAATTTAAGAAACCTCCAGCAGGAAAGATTTTCTGTTACAAACGTATATAGATTTCCCCCTCGTCTAGACTCGCCTGATACCCCAAATTCTCGTTTACTGTTGACCTTTAGTACCCTTATCTACCTTCAAAGGTGAAAATAGGGTTTACAAGCTACAGTGTTCGTACGTTTATTCCCCGACCCATGCAGAAGTTGCTTTAAATGCCAACTGTTTGTTCATCCCCGAAAATACTGTAGGGGACCGCATGACATATGCCCAGTCTGCGGAGAAGAATTTCACACTCCCTGTGAAAACACACCACACTGCAAAAAATGTGGAGGACCCCACAGTGAATCTTCCTTAAAATGCCCGTCTTACCCGTTTGAACAGGAGGTTTTGGAGTTATGTACCATACAAAAATTGAACAGGAGAGACGCCATTCACCAGCTCAAAGGCAATCTTACGCTTCAATTTCAGCAGCCCCCTGGCCTCATCGTGTTAATCCATCGACACAACTCCATTCCAGTAGAACTCTTCCCTTAAATTCTAGCGAAACTCGAGCAGTTACTGCAACCTGCCTGCCCTGCATTGCCTATACTACCGACTTCTCAAATAATCCCAAATCAGCCCTTGATCCAATCTTGAGTTCAAAGCGTCATCAACAACCCTACTCCGAGTACTAGTTTTCAACCAACTAGCAATGAAACTAAGTTGGTTCATCCAGTACAAAGCTTGGAGAGCATTTCCTGCCAAGACACTCTGTCCCATACCCTCCCGATGAGTTCGCCAAACTCACGTAAGAGGCCTGCATCTATGTCCCCTAATCTGTCTCCCACCGTTGCTCAATTTCCTGAGAAAGATGTTCCTAAACGCAAAGAAAAGATTAATCACCAAGCTAAGATTATTCGTTAAAATGCAAAACATCTGAATATCTAAAGGAGAACACATTGACCCCAGATGTAAAAATACGCAACTCAGAAGAGACCTCGTCATAAGTCTATTCCTGAGACAAAAGCAGCGACTTCAATAGATTGTACCCAAACCATCACAACTATTGAAAAACCCACCAACCAAATCTCTGATAGCTTGCAGGATAATTCTATCTCCTGTAAATCCTCCTATAACTCTTGCGAATTTTCTACCTCACCACTCCCTAAGAGATTATATTCCTTAGCGGATGAAATGGATCATAGTTCCCAAATGGAGCCTGATGAGACGACCAATTATCTCCCTCTCCCTAATGCTTCTTGGGCTTCCAAGAAAGATGAATGGAAAGCCGTTCAACGCAAACACCGCAAGCGCTCCAAGCGTTCTAAATCTGTTGGTGGCACGAAAGGGGACCCAGAGGTTTCCCATCTTAACTCAAATTGTCCAGTTTTCCAAAATCACCCACCTGATGGCTCACTGACAAAGTCTCTAGCGTCAGACCTCCGTAACCCAACGGATCCCATATTGGATCCCAATATCGCAACTCTAACTTCTTTACAAAAAAGTGACACTTTTCCGGTGTCAAATGCTTACACTGCCTCCATGGAAACATTCCATATGCTTCACGCCATTTCTAAGAAGTTCTTTTCAAGATGCTGATATCGCTTCAGTTCCTAAACATGAACATTTTGGTTGCCCTTTCAACGACCACCGAAGTCCGCACAATAAGATGAACTTTGTTGAACTCAACTTACTCGCATTCAATAGGAGAAGCCCCTTCACCAGATCCACTGAAACTCTCCTTCCAAAAAACCGGTCTTACAAGCCAAATCTCTGTTGTCACAACTATTCCTTAACACCAGGATTATCTGGTCTCCTCGTCGAGACCCAACTCGTGCAGCCTTTCCAGTCCCATCTGAACACTTTCCAACAAGCATCAACCCCTAGCTGCATAGAGACAATTGTTCTCAAAAGACCAATGCTGCATAACATTTATAACAATATAGCATGGCCACCTTCCTTTAATGGAATTGTCGTGGCTACTACTATGCTTTTGAAGAACTTTTTCAACTAATAAACATGTGTACACCAAAGTGCATATGTTTGCAGGAACTTCGACTATGTCATCGCGACTTCTTCCAACCGTCGGAATATAAATCGCCGCTAACCTCTATTGAAAGAGGTCATAATGATAGGGGAGGTGAAAGAATATTCATTTATAAATTTGTCCCCTATTCTCCAGTCCCTCTTCAAACTAGACTTCATGCAGTGGCAGCACGAATTCATCTGTCCACCTATTATACTATCTGCTCGATCTACTCGGCTCGGGGTAGTAAGTTTACTAAGGTCGACTTAGCAGGAATATTCATGCCAAAGGTTTGTTCATCCCTGAAAATACTGTAGGGGACCGCATGACATATGCCCAGTCTGCGGAGAAGAATTTCACGCTCCCTGTGAAAACACACCACACTGCAAAAAATGTGGAGGACCCCACAGTGAATCTTCCTTACTTTCTTATTCCTTACTTTTTAAGCAGCTCCCTACTCCAGTTGTTATACTAAGAGACTTCAACCTTCTCCATACCTTATTGGGCGACTAAGTCTAAGATCCTTGTAGACCTACTAACCCCCTTTTCCCTAGGATGCCTAAATACAGGACACCATACATATGAACGTTCAGATTCACATTTCCTGTATCGATATTTCCTTTTGCTCTAATTCTCTTATGAATCGCTTTACCTGGTCCCGCTTTGATCATTTATATGGTCCCAAGAGTGTGCACAAGATAACCGGGAGATGAAAAAACTCTACACGCAATACAAAAGGACCCGCACCACCCCAAAAATGATTATTTTAAAAGCAGCTGCGGCAGGATATCGTCGAATTAATTGCCAAACACGCAAGCAATACTTTCGAACTTATACCTCGACTGTCAACTCCACAACTCCCCATTCATCAGTGTGGAAAGTTGCACAGAAAATATCTCGCCGCTCCAACAATTCTTTACCCACAGTCCTCCGTTATGGACCTGATAAAACTGATACGGTCTCTGCTTCTGCAGCTGCATTAGGTTATAATTTTGCTAACCACTAGAATTCTTTCCGCTATCTTGAAGCCTTTCAAAAATTGAGAATTGACACTGCACCACCAGACTTTTGAAAGCGAAAGGGGTAAGATCATACCTAGTAACCGTTTTTTACACTTACAGATTAAATCAAACTGCACCTGGCGAACAGTAAAGGACGGGTGCCCTTGAGCAGACTTAATTTTCGTACATAATGCTCCGTCATATTCATCCTCTGCTTCAGCGTTCTTGCTGGATCTATATAAATTAAGTCTTGTGGATCGAATCCCCCCCCCCTCTTTTTTTCCTTCCCAATCATTTAGACTTACACTTTGTATCCCTATTCCCAAATCCTGGTTGACAGTCAATTTGTGCTGACAACCCATATGTACTAATTCTTGCTGACCTGTCATATTCTGCAAATTAATGCTATTGAAACAAACTGTTTTCTGGTGAGGAAGAGTCCGCCTAGGTGTTTGCCAGGCTTTTTCTAACTAAGTTTTGTTTCCGCAAAAGCGTTCGACCGCGGATCCCATGTTAAAACTGGATCATGACATTTTGGAAGCCTTCTCAACTGGTGGGATGGTTCTTGCTGTTTTTTCTACCTTGCAAAGGCTTATGACCAGGATTGGGGATTTTTTGAGAAAATAATCAATTTTTGATTTTTTGGAATTTTTGGGATTTTTTTTGGAAGAATTCGTGAGGTCACACGAAATATAATTTGTAAACAAACATTTTTTAAGTTCGATATAGTATTATTTTTAACCCTAGGCCCTAGCTCTGGGTTCAAAATCTTAAAATAGGGCCTATAGTCTATGACAAAATGAAAAGCAAGAGTAAAGTGTTATTTGTAATATTGATAAATATTACATCAGAAATAAAAGATACATGTTTGAAGCATGATCTTTTGTTGACATTTTTATAGTGTAGAAATTTGGAACAGAGTAGCCTTGCTATAATATTATTATTTCTATAATTTTTTTTTATTTCTATTAAAGTTAAATCACTTAAATAAAAAAAAATAAAAAAAAAATAAAAAAATATATAAATAAAAATATATATAAGAAAGCAAAAAATCAAAAAAGCAAAAATTAAAGGGAAAAAATCAGTTGATTTTTTTCCATTTGATTTTTTTCCGTG
>JABUQX010035410.1:0-20000 GCA_015478945.1 Trachelipus rathkii
TATGAGTTTAGCTTTTTGAGTTTAGTATAGGTTTGCTTTTGAGGTATGTTAAAAAAAATAGTATAACATATACAATACCTATGAATATTATAATTTAGGCTATTTCAAAATGACTGGATTTTATTATAACGTTATTAATATATAAGAATGTTATATTATTAATTACGTATATGAGGCTTCTATTTATTTATAATAGATATAATTCATAATCTACATTATTCTTTATGTTATCAAATACTTTAAGGTTGCTAAACTGTTTCTGATTGCTATTTATGTTTCTTATGTTACTCTATATAGAGTGAGTATAGTATATGCATTTTTATATATATGTATAGTTATAGATAAATATATTCGAGACACTTTCGTGCATTTTCAAGTGTGTCGACTGTCCGTTAAAAACCGTTTACTTCAATATGTATATGAAATTTATATTATTACACTTAGATTTAACAATAACAATAATAAATATTGGAATAATTAATTTTTTCTATTAAATTACATCTTGTGAAAGTAAATATCTACATATATCTACCTTAAGCTTCAGAGAATAATATCAGCATTTTATTATATGTGATCATTTACATCTAGTAGAGCTCATCACAGAAATCTCCAAGATTAATACTTATTGAGATCAATCTTTACAAATTAATGCCATTGTCTATATTTTATAATTCTGTTTGTCTTTAGTCTATGTAGCTATGTTGGACCTCATTTCAAACTACCATTTCGATAGCTAGTCTTGCTTGTAGTCCCCTCTCGATATATCATAAGTATGTTCATGGGACTTCTGGATCGGTCACGTTAATTTAACTTTTTTTTCTTTGCCATTTAATTTTCTAAGTAGATATATGAATTTCTTGCACCTGATCAAAATAGTGTCTAGTAGAATCATTTTAAATAAAGATTATAAAAGTCGAAAGCAAGTTGAGACAAATTCCTACAGGTATTCCTTGGTATACTTTTTTATTTACTATATTAATAGACACAGCACAGCTAGGACTCACCACAAGCTAGCATATGATATGGCTTTATACCTAGACGCACACCTATCAGTACATATCTTCAGCTGTCTGCACATGCCTGAAGAGTGTAGAATCCATGCGAAGTACGCTTCAGAATACTTCTTAAACCTGATTACGCTTATTTTCCCATAGTTCTATACTTCCATCCGATGGTGTTTTTACAAGTTTCTTTTTATGGTGAGAAGGTGAGCAGTATATGTCTGGCGTTTTATGTTTCCACTTGTAGTTTCGTTTTGATCTTTCTGTGCCCTGCATATAGCTTGGTTCGTACGCATGTTTTAATATTCCGGGGTTGGTGGTTTTTTTTTTGGTTGTTGTGGTTTTTTTTATTTGGTTTGATATTTTGGTTTTAAGGGTTAAAGGTATTTCCTAGATATAAGTTCCTATTTCCTGGTGTGAATTACAATATATCGTATGATATTATGCGGGCAGCTTATATAATTCTACGGGCTCTATGTTTGTTGTTTGTATATGTTGATTTGAATTTTTTATTTCTATTAATCTATATTTCTCGTTGTATTATTAATTCATCCATTTGGTTGGATGTTCATTTGTTGGTTTGGTGTGAGAGTGTTGTAGTATGCGAGAGTTTTCCTACATTCCTGGGGGTCGTGTTGACTTTTCCCATCTGTAATAGTGTCTTGTGTGACCAGGATGGTGACTAGGTTCCCCTGTAAGAGCCGGAGGAGCGCGTATCTATTGAGCTGGTTTTACTGTAGGGTAATTGTGATCACTTTTAATGATTAGAGTAAGTAGAACTTGTTCACTTATTTATTTATTTTGTTATTATGTCTTTTCTATTATTTTTTTTTATTAAGCTTTCGGTCTGTTTTTAAACTCGAACTATGGTTTGATGGAAGGACTGATTTACGATCTCATCTACGTACGCCTTGTGGCCGCGCGTGTCCTTTCAGACATTATACGGTCAGGCTTGTTGCAAGATCTGTTCCTTTGAGTTATGTAGAATCCAATTTGCGTAATAGTACGTTTTCAAATACTTCTAAAACCGTGTTATGTCTTCTTTTTCCTCATAGTCCTATACTTTCCATTCCGACTGGTGTTATTATACTAACGTCTATGAGTAAGTGTTATGAGTATAAGCTGTTTTGTTCTTTTGGGTCGTCTATTTGCTGCGCTGGATAACGTGGTTGTTTTCGATGTCTTCAGTTGTTAAATACGTCTTTGGGGGTCGTTTATGGGTTTTTATGTATTTCTAGTAATTGTGTTTGTCCAGTACCCTAGGTGTTATTATCAGGTAGTATCTATATGTAGATGTAATTTTCATTAGATCTGCATCATTTTGAAATCACGTCAAGTGTTGATTGTTAATGATTGGAATGATTATCACTACATCAGTTGATATTTCAGTTCCTATGTGTGGTTATGTCTTTATATAAGATGGCAATTCCAATTCCTGGGTATCTTATCTACCCACTTGATGTTATTGTCTTTTGTACGTGTAACTAGGGCCTGTGTTAGAAAGGCGAGACAGATATGAGCGGGTGTGACGGGGATGGATGCGACGGTGGTGATAAGAAGTGAGGTACGTTTTTAGATAGCTTGGTTTCTACTTAGCTTTCATTGTGATTCTGTTATTTATTTGCGTGATTCTTATTGTTGTTTTTTAATTTAGATCTCGTAATTCATGGTTCCATAGGTGATAGTATATTTCTCGGAGGGCCTTAAATCTACTATATTGGAGGTATAGTATTTGAGATAGGTTTATCAACCATCTTGCTTTTGCTAATTACCCGTGAGTTTATTATGAGCTTGGGTACGATGTGTTGGTTTTTTAGGTCGGTTGTGTGCCGGCCGATTGAACTATGTATGAGTAAATGAATAGTATTTTTTTTTTTTTTTGTTTATATTTTAGTACATTTATTTCATTATTCAAGGCTACTATCACTGCACTATTTTTTAATAATAATATATATATAGTTTATATATAATTTAATGTATGAATGAATATATATATATTATTATTAATAATAATATAATAATATTATTAATAATTAATAATAATAATAATAATAATTATATAATTTTAATAATAATTTAATTAATAATAAATATATTAAATAATTTATATATAATAATACATATTTATATTAATATATTATATATATTACATTTTTAATAAAATAATTATTTAGTTAATACTTTATAATTGCATAAATGTTATATGAAATTATATATTTTAAATAACAATATAATAAATGTTAGCCATCAGATTAATTAAACAAAATGTTTTTAATATTAGATCTCATTCATATTTAGAATATTATGATAGTAAAGGAAGCCTGCACTTATAGCTTAATAGCAGTAAAGACTATTTTAATACTTTAAAGCATTAAAGCATTTATGTCATTTAATTGGCATTAAAGCATAGAAAAGCTTAAAGCATTAAAAGCAAGTAAATAGCTATTTAAAGCCATTATAGCATGTAAAGCAGTAAAAGCAGTAAATACAATTAAAGTTCCGCCACTTATTTTGTCTCTTGTTTTGTACTTAGTTAGTACGTCATTTTTTTTAGTTATATTCTGCAACTATGTTTGATTTAACTGTTTCCAACTTGTTTTGAGTGGGTGTATATAAGTGTATTGTTTTTTAATAAAATATCGGCTCATTATATATTAAATATTTACGATGTAGGCAGTAATAAGCAGTATATTACAGTTAGCATTATAGCATTTAAAGCAGTTAATTAGCATTAAGGCGTTGTAGCATTAAGCGATTACAGCATTAATAAGCATTTAAAGCATTAAAGCATTATAAAGCATTTTTAAATGCAATAAAAGCAGTAATACATTCATAAGCATAGCATTAATGCAGTAAAGGCAGTTATAAAACATATAAAGCAATGCCTGATTGTTTTCTCCACTTGTTGACTAAGTATAATGTTGGCGCTATATGAATTTTTAAGCTGTTTCATCTGTTTTTCTGAAGGGTTGCAAATTTTATTAATAATGTAAATATGTGTTAATTATGGAACTCTTTGTAGAATATCATTTTTGTTGCATGATTTGACCGTGTCAGATGGGAAGGCTCGTTGTTGTTTTTCGATGTGTTGATTCTTCTGTTGGTATTCTCTAAGATTCACTGGCTACTAGGTGTAGAAGTACTTTGAAGGTCAGACAGAAGCTGAATTGGTAGTGTGATATATAATAACACATTATATAATTTTATTGTAGTTAGCAGTAAGTGATGCAAAAGTAATACACACATTCTCTCTCTTTCTCATTTCTCTCTCTCTATCTGGTCATCTCCTCTCTCTTCTTCTTCTCTTTCTCCGACGCTTCTCTCCTCCTCGTCTCTCTCATATTTTGTTTATCTTATCTTTATTATTATTGCTCTTATCTCTTCTCTTCGTTCTACTCTCACTCTCTGATGTCCTATCGCATGTCCGTGTGCCTTCCTATTTCTTACACTATCCTAGTCTATCTCTTTACTTCTATTCTTTTCTCTCTGTTCAGTATAGAATTGCGATGGGATGTTGTCGATTTCTCGTTTCTTCATCTTTATTACATCTCTCCTCTATTTACTCTGGTCAAATATTTTTTTTGCATCTCTCTCGTCTTTGTACTTCTCTCCTTCTTCTCTCTCGTCTCTTCTCTCTCTCTTTCTATCGTCCTCTATATTCTACTTGTCTCGTTCTATCTATTCTTCTATTCGTTTTCTTCATATCTTATTTCTCTCTACTCTTTCTCTTCTGAATGGATATTAATGTTATCTTTACTCATTTTGTTCTTTGTATTTTAAGTCGCATAATTATATAAAGATAATATTATATATATTGTATATTTCAATTATTTATATATAATATATAATTTATTATTAGTATACATTATATAGGGGTAATTTATTTGGGTTAGTAATGGATTATTAGGATAATATAATTATTTATATTAATCGTATAAATAATTATATATTTACTATATATTAATAATTTGGATAAGAGGAGGAAGAAGAAGAAGATAGGTATATTTTAAATTGAATAAAGGGTCGGTATTCCGCTATGTTTGAAATAAATTTGTTCTGCACATTTTGGACAGTGTTCTTGAAAATCGTGCTTTCAAGTGGCGTTCTGCGGATTGTTGTCGCGTGCATTGTTTTTTTGCATGTTTGACTATGATGAAGGTATGGTGTCATTCATTGGCGTTGATGATTATGTTGTATGCATTGTTTGGGCGATGTCATGTGCTGTTGTTGGTTTCGTTTGATTAGTTTGTGTTGAGATCTTTATTCTTGGATATCTCTATTGTTCACTGCTTACTGTGTGTACGTTGTCAGATTGTGTGCTGAAGAAGTAAATAAGAGTGTAATGAATCAATAAAAAAACTTGGTCCGAATATTATTCAGTAGTTTAAAACCATTGCATCTATCCTCGTATTTAAATCATCTATAGGGTAGTAAAAATCACGCTCTCTCCTTAATTGACGTTAAGCTTAGGGCTGAACGGAAGCATTACCGGACGCGGATCTTTACTGTGCGTCGCTGAGTCGCGGATGTCCACGTAGCTGGTGCCCATGTTGTAGCGTAGTGTGCAGTATCAGTCGGGTGGGTGCGAACTTCAGGTGTGGATTCCTAGTCGACGTCCGTGTGTCGCAATATCGCGGGTGTTGTGTTGTTGTCGAGGATTAATATTTAATGTGTGGTGTAGGAGTATCCACTCGCATCGTCCATGCACAATTTCAGTGTATCACTCAAGGGGTAGCGCGGCGTAGGTGTCAATATCCAAGTAGGCCATGGCAACTCGGAGCGTAAGCGAAAAGGGGTAATGCCGTATGGGGGGTATGGGTTGTATCAGCGCAATAGGGCGGCTGAGGGCGTATATGTGTTGTTTGTTTGTGTATTATTGCAATCTGGGTATTATATGTAATGAACAACTCGTGTACTCGTTGTATTCTTGACTAACTGTCATTCATCGTCACTTCGTAGTGTTGTCGTCTCCTTCTATAACGGTGCGCACATTACGTTATTATACTATCGACAACGCGGGCGTTGGAGTGTAAACTGTGGGGTTACTGGTAAATATTTATATAATATGATTATACTGTCGACTATAATATACATATTCTCACTATTACGTCATAAATTAATCGATATGTGATACATCCATTGTCTGTATTCATTCATGTATTCTTGTTCCGCGCTACGTCGTCATGCTGGCAATTCTTGCTATATTAGTTTCTAATAATGTTGTCTTTTGTCAATCATTGCAACATTTGCTAACTTCTGCCTCTCGTACTTCTACTTATCATTTGGCGTAGCCTACCTATCAATATTTTTTTTCGTGAATATTTTAATGAAGTAAAATTAACAATGATATTTTAATTTTATAATTCAATTTTATTATAAAAGGTCCCCATTTACTTGAATCATATGAATATAATAATACAAAAAAAAGCCCTCTAGACATTTAATCTTCCTTTACCTTTTTGATTCAAGGATGACCTTCCTTCAGTTCTTCTTGTTTAACAACGAAAAATATTTAGATATCATAATCGTTAATAATTAGTCAAGGCATGCGGAGTCGGTTTTTTTTTTTTTTTTTTTTTTTTTTTTTTTTTATTCTTTTTTTTTTGCCGGCTCCGTATATTCCGACTCTCTCATTACATTTAAATTTCCGACTATGACTCTCAATCTCCCGCTCTGTCAGTCTTTAAAATACCGCTGGTCTCTCGACTTTGACTGGCTCTCATCAATCATTTTAAATATTATAATGCAGTCAAACTAAATTCTTTTTTATTTTTATGGAGAATACTTATTAATAGTAAATATATTATTTTATTCCTGGCTTCGCAGCTCACAAACCTCACAAAAACCAGAAATGCTGCTCGATTCCAAGTTCCGCAATCCCTGTGTGCTTTTGAATTATTCGCAGCATTTAGGTATGCTTTACCATTTAATGGAGAGAGAGAGAGTAGTATGAGAAGTTAGAGAGGTTATAGAGAAGATGAGAGAGAGATGAGAGAGTATGAGAAGAGAGAGTAGAGAGATGACGAGAGAGTAGATTTTATGTATTGTAGATTAGATTGATTATGTGTAGTAGAATGAATTTTAAGTGGTAAGATGTCTCTTTTAGCACTTTATTTTGATATTTTTAATTAATATTGTTTATAATATGGAAAACTTGCACACTACTCATACAATCAGATGTCGATGTTTAATGGTTTATATTTAAGGTTTAAAACATTTAAATTTTTGTAATAATAAGACATAATAATAAATTCAATAGCGAAACAGCATCAAAATTGACATATTTTTTTTTTACATAGGTTGTTGAATTTGTATATACGAGTGTCTATACTTTGCTATCAACTAATAGAAATAACATATTTAATATATTAATTTCTAATTATGAAGACATTTTTTCGGTATCGTGTTATTTGTGATTCTGTATATGTTATAAGCGACTGTAAAAATTGTATGATTTTGTTTAAAGTTCTAGGATTACTTTATAATCTCTTTTTAAATAGTTATTATTGTTCTTGTTTTATAGCCTACTGCAGGACAAAGAGTTAGCTGAAGTTGAAGATAAAATTTGTTACGAACTTGAATTTGAATTGTTTATTTATTATTGTCTCTTTATTTGCTGTTACTTTAGATGTGGTTTTAATAAGTAGTCCTAATCCTTAATATATTTCTCGAAGATATATTGTAATTATTTTGTGAATTTAACTTTAGATTAATATAATTGATAAAACTTAGATGTCATTAGAGTTGGAAGATTAAAATTTACATGCTTAATTGATGTATTTAGAATCAAAGAGGTTGGCAACTTTGTATTAATTATCATGATTTCTAATATTATATTACCTTTTAATTATCGTTTATCTCTGTTTTAATAGTTCATAAATTTGGTTACTCCTTTCACTTGTTGGAAAATTTTGTGCTTTTTTCATATTATATTAATGAAGTACTTTATTATCCTTTCAGTATATGCTATCTATTTATATTTTAGCTAGTGTTTTCAAATTCACTGTTCTATTCCTTATTTCTTTTGGTTCACCATGATATACTTCATTAACTATTTACCCCTATAGGTTTTTTATTTCTATATAGTGGGGGTTATTGGTGTCCAAAGTTTCACGCCTCAGGAACATATTCGTCATGCGGCTAACAACTAAATTTATTTTCGTGTATTCTTTTTTCAATTTTGTAATTATTGATAGCAACACGATTAGCAGGCAATTCGACTTAGGATTAAAATTGATCGTTGAGAGAGTAAGAAGGGAATGTTGTAGGTTTCTTTTCTAGAATTTTTTAATTATTTTTATAATTACAGAAGGGAAAGTTTTGTTACCTTTGTAGTTAAGAGATCGTTTTTCTTTTTGGTGGAACAATTATGCTTTCACATAGCACGAAGAATTTTGCACGATATAAACGAAGTTCTTAGTCTAATCGAAGTAAAATTATCTTTGTTGCTTTTTATGCCAAGAAAAATTTAAATTTAAACCATCAATTAAAAAATTGTAATAAATATTTATTTATGATGAATTCATAAAAATGATAAACTCTTCTGCATATCTTCAACTTATCACTGAGGAAGTTTTAAGTTACTTTCAAATGGCACTTTCACTTATTGTCTCTTAAATATTTTTATATGGTATATATAATAAGAAGATCATCAAGAATGTCTTGATACTTTACATCTACCTTTTAACTTAATATATATTTTTTTCAAATAAGATATAGCATTAATTTCCTATCCTAAATCGCTTGCAATTTCGATATTATATTTTGTGTTTTTAGTATTATTTTTTAGCCTTTAATTAGGTAGCTTTAAAGCATTTATCATAGTTGTTATAATTGTTAATTGCGCAGCGGGTAAACTAGTTTTATCTTTCCTCTTTTTGGTTAAATGGGACTAATCAATTTGTATTATTGTTTTATAAATGTGTATTGATCATCATCTATCGAGACGACGTACACGCAGATCTATCATGCGTTACAGCTTATCTATGTTTCTTGGGGTTGTGGGTTTTAGGCGAGTGGTAGGTTGGGGTCTATCGAGGGGCACGAGGTATCTTTCTGAGTTATACTAAGTATTTGTTATCATTATTATACTACTATATATATAATTATTTATATTTTGGATATATATTATTATTATTTTTATTATTTTTTTGTCTATTTTGTTGTATTTATTTATTTTATTCTTTTTTTGATTTTTTTTGATCAGATTTATATTTCTTATTATAGTTATTTTGTTATTGTTATTTATTTATTGTAATCTTTTACTATTTACATGCTTAGAGTATGGTATGTTTTTGTTATGTGTTTTATATTTTAAAGAGTCTCGTATATTATTTATTTACATTTAATATTATTAATGTGTTAATTTATTATAGTGTTTAATATTATATATTATATTGTTTTTATTATGTTTTTATGGTATTATTGTTATTTATCTTATTGTATTATTTTATGTATTTATTTTATATAAAACTTTTTCTTTAATATTATTGTTGTTGTTCCTTTTTTCTAAATTTGTTATAAAGTAGAGTTTATTATATCTGATATATATTTATTTTATATTATTCACATTCCAATCTCACCACATAAATCCTCAATCTACCGAGATCGTGATATAGACCTTCATAAATCCCCGATTTATTTCGGTAATTGTTGAGCGGATAAGTAGCATGGTTTTTCTGACAGTATTATATTATTTAATTTAAGTGCAGGATACTTGAGGCCGTATAGCAAGCCCTGCTATTCAGAGCAATGTGAGTTACGGAGTGTTTGTCCACCGCGGGCTGTTGGTTTTGCTCCTAATTACGCACTCACTTCCAATGCGAGTATAGCATTAGGATAAAGAGTGATTTGAAATGTGAATAGATTGTTCTGTTTGTATGTGATTTTTTGTGTATGTTCTTGGGATGATTCTGAAGGTGATTTCGATAAAATCTGGAAATTTTGTTTATATTTTACTTTCTTTCTTTATTTTATCTACAATTATTCAGTTATAATTATTATCAGTATCTATATCTCTTATCTTTAGTTGGTGGCGTGACATATTTTGTGAGTTGTTCCGTTTTTGCACAGTTATGTCCGCATACGACGGATGAGGAACTCATAACGGTGAGAGGGTAATTTACGCGTTTCTGTGGATAGAACGACTTGCCAGAAGGGTTAAAATGATGGAAGCCAAATGATTCCAAATCTATAGGTTTTGATTATCTGGAAATTTTGGTTATTTATAACTAAGATACGAGGATGAAATTAGGAAATTTGAATGAATCCTAATTTATATTTATTTGTTTACTATTTTATTATTTAAATATATTATTATTTTTTTCTTATGCTGACTTGAGGTAAGTATTATGTCTTCGAATATTCGATTAGGATTTTTGGTATGAATTATTATCATTTATATACTATATATTTTTTATATATATATTATTTATATATATATCTTTATATTATATTATTTATTATTATATTTATTATATATATATTATTTATGTATATATATATTATATTATTACTTGTTTATTAATATTATAATATTATTTTATTATATATATATATATTATTATATATTTATTATATATTATTATATATATTTTTTTTAATATATTATTTAATTTTATATTATATATTATATTATTTAATAGTTTAGGTTATTTTTTTTATTATTTTATGATATATTATATATATTTTATTATATTATAATATATATATAATTATATTATATATATATATTTTATTATAATTATTTATTTATATTATATATTTATTATACTGTATTATTATATTATTATATATATTATTTATTAACGATCTAGTAAGAGGGTATATTATAATATAATATATATATTTTTTATATTTTTATTATTTTTTTATATTTTAATTATATTATTTTATTTTTTATTGTTTTTTAATTTTTTATAAGTTTAATTTTGTATTGTTTTAGTTTGTATTATATAGTTTATATTTATATATTGTTTATTTTTATTTTTTTTTGATTTTTTTATTATATAGTATATTTTAGTTATATATATTTTAGTAGTATGATTTTTTATCGATTATATATATAGTTATTATTGATTATTATTATATCATTATTAGTATTATTAATTAGGATTTATTTGATAATTTAGTTTTATAGTTATAGTATATATATACGTTTAATTAGTAGTATATTAGTTTAATTTATGATTATATAATTTTATTTATATATATATATCTATTTAAGGTATATATATCATTTGTATTTATAAGTCCAATAATATTATCTATTTTTATATTTATCTATTATTATTGTTATATTATTTATTATATTTGGTAGTTACTGTTAGGGTAATATTTTGAGTTGCTCCAAAGGTAAGTTAAGGTATAATATAGTTATATCTATATTAAGATAATATCATATATTCTTTCGTGAAATATATTTTCATTTTGTTAGTACTATATATATAGTATATACTATATCATATATATATATTAGTATATAGTATATATATATATATATATATAATATATATTATAATATATATATATATATAGATATTTATATATATATATAGCTATATATATATATATATATATATAATATACCTTATAATATATATATATATAAATATATATAAAGATATAATATATAATATATTATATATATATATATATATATATATATATATAGTATATATATATATATATTATATAAATCATCATTAATACTATATATATATATATATTATACTAATTATAGTATAATATATACTATAATATAGTATATAATATATATATATATATATATATTTATAATATATATAGTATAATATATATATATATATTATATACTCCTGAGCCCAAGTAAGTTTCCTGAATATCCCATGAACGACTGAGTAATGTAGCTCCTCTGTGGGTAATTAGTTACACAGGCTACATATCCATACCAGTTTTCAACCAGATTTAAAAAGTCAGTCTTGCACTACATCTGTCTATGTATGGTCATGTGTTCTAACCTCGTTACGTTTTGCACTACATCTTGTTGTGTATGGGCGTGTTTTCTATCCTCGTTACGGTTTTCGGTGGCAGGTAAATATTGAACAGCGGTACGCTATCAAAATTCTGTGTGGAAACGTAAAAGTCTGCCCCCCGAGACATTGCGTCCTTTAAACGAAAGCTTATGGGGATTGCCACTCTATCTAAAAAATGGTTTTTAAGTGGCACAAAAAGCTTTCAAATGAGGACCGAGAAAATCGTTGAAGTCCGACCTCGTTGTGGAAGACCAATCTTGTCAACAAACGATAAAAATGGGAAGTTGTTAGAGCTGTGATGGAGAGAAACTGGATAAAATGAAGTTCATAGAATTTTAAACGCGAACAATTTGCACATGCGAAAAATTTGTGGCAATAGCTAGTGAGCGAAGACTTATCTGTGGGGCAGAAAGCAAACAGGGTCAAAATTTGTCAATATTTACTTGAAAGAGTCGAAATGGAACAATTTTTTTGATAAAGTTAATAACAAACGATGACATGGGTTTTTGAGTACGCTGAAAATCAAAACGGCAAAGATGCGGAATATGGCTTCACAAAAAATTCTCCTCTCGCCGAAGAAAAAGCACGTATGAAGAAAATTCAAGGTGGAAACACTGATCATTGGTTTTTTTCCGACAGCCATGGTATTGTGCACCAGAGGAAATTGTACCTTCAGGACAGAAGTTAATCACATCTTTTACAAGATGTCTTATGGAACGACTTCGAAAACGAGTTCAGCGAATCAGAACAGACAGTGCAGCGATTTTGGTGGCTGCAACCGATAGCGCGCCATCTCAACTAACATCTGCACTCTCCAATTATTAGAATTTCTGGCGAGAGAAAAACATTCAAGTACTTTCACATCCTCCATACGCAACCAGATCTAGCACCGCTGCGATTTCTACCTTCTTCCTAAGTTGAAAAAATGAAGTTGAGGGTCATCATTTTGGGACGATGGGAACATATAAAAATACTGTAACACGTGAACTAACACACTTCAGCAAGAAAATGACTTCCTGGTACTGCTATGAACGTGAAGAAACGTTGGAGAACCTCTGTTTCAATCTATATAGCTGCTTTAATCTAGTTAACTTTATTAATTTCAGGTAGTCCAATACATAATTATATACTACATCAGTACACTGTTTTTGGGTGTGTATATATGTATATATTACTATATAAGTATATATATAGTTATATAGAATATATATTATATAGTATTATATAATATATATAGTATATATACGTAGTAATATATTATTATAATATATATATATGATATATATATATAATATAATATATATATATTATAGTGGAGAGAGGAGAGAGAGAGAGAGAGAGAGAGAGAGAGAGAGAGAGAAGGAGGAGAGAGAGGGAGAGAGGAGAGAGAAGAGAGAGAGAGAGAGGAGAGAAGAGAGAGAGAGAGAGAGAGAGAGAGAGAGAGAAGGCAAAAGTAATAAGTATAATTGCTTAATAATAATAATAAATTACTTATGAAACGCGTCTATTATTTATTTTATTTGTTTGTAAAGACAATACAAATAATTCGGACATTTAATTTTCAAGATTTAATTATAGCCTTGGTATTTTTATTAAATATAATTCATCGCCATTTCTTTCAGCTCAAAGTTGACGTTTTCTCACTTACAGTAATTAAAAAGTATCGATTTATACAAGTATCTTTATTTCGATTTATATAAGTATCTTTATTTACAGAGTGAAAACATTATTAAACTTTCTCATGTGAATTCATTTAATAGATGTGATCCTTAATTAATTTCTGAAACTAAATATATTAAAAAAATATGTGAATAAAATACTCTTTGCTTATCTGCAAGAAAATAAGCGAAGTGGAAAGTACAAAAAAAGCAGTGTACTACTTACTGATGGTTTCTATTAAGCTATTTTAGAAGTTGCTTTACTGATAAGTTCCATTACACTAACAAATGGGTCATTGTCAAACTAATTTTGGATTAAATTTTTTTATAATACTGGGTTCCCTTATTGGAATTAAAGGAATTCACATTAGACGGAAAAGGTGGCAATGGATTAATATTATTCAAAATATGTATCATCACGTTCTGCTAGTAGTTGAAATTGGACTTCTGCCTATGCAATTATCTTGGCTTTTTCATACCGACAAATATATTAACTTTAATTCTTCAGACACTATCAATTATTTGCTAACTAGTGTTTTAAGTCGTTTTTCCGTCTGGCTTTGGATAATCATTAATACTTTCATTACTATTTACACCAGGTTTTATTTCAATGCCTTATCAAAACTGGTGTCCAAAGTTTCACATCTCAGGAACATATTCGCCAGGAGATTAAGGACAAATTATTTCGTGTTTCTCTTTTCATTTGGATTAAACATTTCTTTCTTAATTATTCCAATTTTAGAAGTATATACACCTTCAATACCAATGAAAGCTCTTCGCAATATTTTTATGTTTTATAAAATATATGGTAATTGTGTTCCCGTTATATTTTGCAATATATTTTTTTCTTTGGTGGAACAATTGCTTTCAATAGCAGAAGAACTTGAAAACGAACTATTAGCTCACGAAGTTAAAAAATCTTTGTTACTTATGCCAAAGAAATTTAGATTAACCATCCATCCAACAATTGAGAAGAAATATTATATAGATGAATTTAAAAATAAACTCTTCGCTTTTCTATCTATCACTGAGGAAGTTTTAAGTTACTTTCAAATGGCACTTTCACTTATTTTCTTAAATAATTTATTGTTTATAATAAAAGAGGTCACAAGAATTTCCACAACTTCAGATTACCAACTGAAATATCTCAATCACCTAAGCATTAACGCGCTACAGATGTGTGCGATTTCGTATGTAGCTGATGCTGTTCATCGCAAGGTATTTTGTATTTTTAAAAATTAATAATCAATGTATTATATGTTGTGTCACGTTGTCGCATACACTCTGTAGTCCCTCAGAAATGCATTTAAGTTAAAAAAAGAGAACAACACAGTTAATGATCCACAGTGGCACACCACTAACAAGATTAATCATGCACCTGTCCTTTTAAACACTACAACCACTAATCAAGGCGAAGACAGCTACAATTAGAAATTTGAAATGAAAAGAACGGTGAATAAGTTTAAATAAAGGCTGAAAAGATGGCTGCTTTATTAGTGTCTTAATATATAAGATATATATATATATATATATAATATATATATATATATAATATATATATATATAATATAATATATATATATATATATATATATATATATATTATATATATATATATATATATATATTATATATATATATTATATATAATATATATATATATATATAAATATATATATATATATATATATTTTAATAATATATAAATATATAATAGATATATATATATTATAATATATATATTATATATTATATATATAATATATATATATATATATATATATATAATAATATATATACTATATAATATACTATGATATATATAATATATTATATATATATATATAGTATATATTAATATATATATATATATATATATATATATATATATATATATGTATAAGAGATATCAGTGACAATTCTTTTAACTTTTTACTACACTCGTGCTCTCTCTCTCGTCTTCTCTCTCTCTCTCTCTCCCTCTCTCTTCTCTCTCTCTCTTCTCTCTCTCTCTCTCTCTCTCCTTTATATATAGGATATATATATATATATATATATATATATATATATATATATAATATATATATAATATATATATATAGTATATAATATTAGAACTTTGAGTTGCTATTTTACAAGTTTTCTTTAGTTTTAAAAAATTGATTACATTGCGGTAACGTAAATGTTTTTAACATTAGTCTTTATAATTTTGCGGATATTATTATTATATGTATTAATATTATTATATTATTATTATATTTCATTATTTGATTTATAGTAGTTTGTCTGTTTGTCTGTATTATTTTTATTATTTTATTAGATATTTTTGCTATTAAAATTTATTATTTAGTGAATAGTTATTTACGTAAGAGGTGCCCAAATGGCTAAATTCATGTATTAGAATTTAAATATTAATTATTTTGTCCGGAAATGTGCATTAAGAACAAATAAATGGTTATTTTAAATTTGTTTTAAATAAAAAGAGCAAGCTTATTAGATTCCTAGGTAGGAAAAAAAAACAACTGTTAAAAAAATTAAATTCACGAATGTGTATAAAGTATACTGTCTTAAAATTTTCTCTTCACCTATTTCGGTGTCAACCTTTTTTAATTGACTGAAAAATAACATTATTCAATGGCGATGATTCTTACACTTTTTGTTTGAATTTTTAAATAATCTTTTATATGTATTATGTAATAATTTCTTTCATATGAAAAATTTTCGGAAAAAAATAGGAGAATTTTATCTTAACTTTGTGAAATTTAGTAGAAGATCGCTCGTTTCTATAATGATAACCTCGTGCTAAGCCCGAGCAGCTCGAGTGTAGCACCTCTGATATATTATATATATATATATATATATATATATATTATATATAATATATATATATATATTATATTAGTATATATAATATATATATATTATATATATATATATTCATAATATATATAATATATATTATATATATATATATAGTATATATCCTTATCTCACTTACCCTTATATAAGCGGTACTATCACTGCTTATCTCCAACCTTCAGAAAACTACACGCCTCCACCAATGGCGTACGCAGGTGGTGCTTAGGAGCTGAGCGCCACGAAATTTTGAGTCGGTGGCAAATTTTTGCAATCAAGAGAAAATGAAAAAGGTTTGAATAAGAGTTTTAAATAAAAAAATGCGTTATAAAAATTGGAAAATTGAGCTTTCTTAATACACACAACACAACACACACACACACCACATTATATTAATATATATATATATATATATATATATATATTATAATAATAATATATATATATAATATATATATATATATATATTATATATATATATATATATGTATATATATATAATATTATATTATATATATATTGTAACCGCTTGGACATGCTATTTTGTCTGTAGATTCGAAAGTCAATTTCCTTTTCTTGTATAGTATCCTTTCTTAGAGCATTTTCAGTGAAAGACTCCCAGCAAGTATATATATATATATATATATATATATATATATATATATTATATATATATATTATATATATATATATATATATATATATTTTATATATATATATATATATATATATATGTAGGAATAAAAATATATACGTCGGTCAAAAGTTTATCAAATAAGACGATCAATCATGAAAATACAATTCCTAAAATAGTAAATTATCTTATCTATATTACAATGCAATTAAAAATACTGACTAAATTGTGGAGCACAATTTCTTCATTCCAAACGTACTGCTTATGTCAATAGTACCACACGCCCCCTTGATCGAACAAAACAAGAAAAACTTGATCGATCAAACATTTATTCTTCTTAAATCCAAAATATGTCTTGCTATACCGTCGACCTCAAATTTACGATCCGACAAAACTCGAGTGATTTTTCCTGTTCCCCACTTTGTCGTACACCTCGCTCCATTTGGTTTCACCCAGACCACATCTCCAACATTAAACTCTTCTACCAAAACTTCCGGCTGACCGCAGATCTCTTCAGGATGCCTCCATTTGTATTTATATTTAACTTTCCAAGGGCAGGATTCTTCGTTCACCCCCTCCCTTGGCATAAAATTGTACCAAAACAGACTTTCCCTAATACCTATTCCTGATCTCGCCGCTATTCTTTTCACAGTCCTATGGTTTCTCTCCACAATTCCATTACAATTCCCTCTAAAAGCCGCTCTGAAATTTAACCTCACTCCCCATTTTTCACACATTTCCCTCACGTCCAACGACCTGAAAGACGCCGCATTATCAACCAACAATTCTTCAGGCAAACCATGTTCTAAAAACACCTCCTCTAACTTCCTCGAGATCTCTTTCCCTCCCTCGTTATTTAGAAACTTCCATATCGCAAATCTACTTGGACCACAGTCAACACACGACAAATACCTTTCCCTCCCAAAATGGGTCACGTCAGCCGCCAATCTTTTCCAAGTTTGATCAACAGAAAGCTCTCCGCCCGAGAATCTTCCTGGATTTGGATCTATCGACTGACACTTTACACAACTTTTTACACATTCCACTACCTCCTCTCTTCTCACCCCCGAATCAAGCTTTTTGACAGCATACAAAGTTTTGTCTACCTCGCAATGGTTTTTGTCATGCAACCTCTTCAAATCCATCGCCGACATTCCACAAACCTCTTCTTCGCATTTTCTCATTCCCCTTTGCCATTTTCCGAATATTCTTGTTAACTTGTCAGCCTTTTTCTTCCGAAGGTACTAACATTATCTTTAAACTTAATTCAAACTCCTTCACAAGTTCCGCGATAATTCCCAGACGTCTTTTCACCACCATCTCCGCAGTCCCTTTTGTTTTTCACTCTACATCTTGAATGAATCACATTGTCCACCCAGCTCACAACCGTCTTGGAATCACACATTATTGTTATTCTCTTTAATCCCCACTTCAAACAAAGATTTATTCCTTTCACAACAGCTTCTAATTCTGCTACGTTTATATGACCGCAATCCGTCTTTTTCCTCAACCAACTTGAGTCTTCTACAATCTCTCTTCCTATCTCCAACGCCACTCCATAAGCAATGCTGCTTGCATCGCACCAAACAACCCCTTCTACACCCTTCTCAACAAACCAACTACCCCTCACTGGATCATCTTTTCTTACAGCTTCCAAGACTTCTACAAGAACTTCCTTACAGCTTGTTCCAATGTCCTCATTCCACCTGCTTCCTTCAGCAATTCTCTTTAAATAGCTACACACAACCCTTAACCATCCCGCCACCGGATAATGCCCAATTAATTTTCCACAAATCAAAAATAATTCTTTTCTTGATATCTCCTCTTTCTTAATGATCGGGATCGTATTCCCTCTCGAAAACCTAATCAATCCTTCGGCATTTCTTGCAATCTTAAGTCCTAACACCTTTCCTCCAACCACATTTTCTGGATCCTTCGTGACGAGCCCAAAATTCAATAAATGCTTCCTCACCTCCTCGACAGATATTTTTCCACAATCCACCAAAATATCATCAATATATGAATCGGTCGCCTTTCCAATTCCCTCGTCAAATTCTCGAACTGTTCTCAAAATTTTTGTCATTACCCTCGGCGCACTGGACAACCAAAAACCTAACCTTGTTAGACAGAATACTCTCCCTTATATCTAACTAATTGGTGTTTCCACAAACTTCTATCGATTCTAATTTGAAGATAGGCGGACTTTAGATCAAGCATTGTCTTTCCATCTCTAACTCTTCTCTATTTCCTAATTGATTCTTCACAAACCGAAGTCTCATCTCCAGTATGACACATTACAAATTTATTTAATTCTGTGAAATCCAACACCCGTCTCACATTGTCCTTGTTTTCCTGCACTACCGCCATCAAAGGAATCACCCCTCTCTCCTCTCCCTTCCATGGCACAAGAATTCCTTCTTCTATCCATTTTTCAATCTCCTCATCAAATTTGATTCTAGTTGTTTCACTCATAGATCTTCCGTAGACTCCCACCTTATTCTGAAGCACCGGCTCCTCTCCCTTCCATTTCCATTTTACCGTCCAAAACTTTCCGTTGAACTCTCCTGAGAAATCGCAATCGTCAACCCTCAAATTCTCACCTTCTCTTGGCTTAGTAACAACACTTTTATTTTCTCCTTTTGAACTTCCAAAATGAGCTCCCTCCTTGTCGATGAAAACTCCCGATTCTATAATTACATCTAATCCTAATATTATGTTTACTCCCGACATAATATTTTTCATCACTACAACCTCGAAAGATTTTTCTATTCCATCTATTCCAATAGTCACTGTTGTATTTCCCTCACTTTCAACGTTCTTCCATCAAATGCAACAATAT
>JABUQX010035410.1:25000-30000 GCA_015478945.1 Trachelipus rathkii
TTTTTAAGGAAATTCTTATATCAATAGTTGCAGCTCTGCAGCGTGTCAGTCAATTGTCAGGCGAGCATTCAAAGCGAGCGTTATTAATTTTAAATAGTATACCAACGCCATCATCCATTCCAGCTCTGGTTGTAACTTCAAAATTGCTGGGATTGGCTACGATCTTTCAAAATACATTCAAACTAAAACCATCGAGCTATGTAGTGCGATTGAAGAAGTAAACACTACAAGAAAAGCTACTCATCATTTAAGTGAAAAATGCTGATTCCAAGTTTCACGAAATGTTCGAATCTTAGCTGGAATTGGCAGATCATATAAATTTCGAAATAACAGTGCCAAAAACAGTTGGTCTCCAGAGGCATTGATCGACACAACCCATCTTCTACAGACACGGAGACGTACAATCGACTAACAGTTTTTATACCATGCTTAGACAATGATTTCTTCCTTAAATTAAAGATTTTTAACTCACCTGGACACCGTGTCATCTCTACAGTACGTTATTCCAACCAGTTGGGACGCTTCATTTGATAAAGTTCAATCAGAATTGGAATTCAACAGAGACGACTTGATTGTATCCTACAATGAAGTCGTCCTGGGAGAGTAAAAATTATGGTGGCACAGTGGGAAGGATCTCAAGAAAACCCCATAACTGCCCTCGCCGGATGCGTCAAAAACTTTCCCCCAAATATAAAAAATACTTGCTTTACTTCCTGTTTCTAAATCTTTAGCTGAGCGAAGTTTCTTAAACTGAAATTAATTAAAACGTATTTGAGGGACACAAGTGAAAACAATCTAAATGGATTTCCTTAACTCTTTATTCAAAGAGACTTGCTTTAGAAACCACCAAAGATCAAGTCATCGACCATTTTGCTGGATTGGGGAATCCACGGCGTTTACAGCTTGTTGGCTCTAAATTCGTAAAAAAAAAACTATTTTGTTGATAATTTTTGTTTTCCTGCTATTCCATTCCTACAACTATTGGAATTATGTAATCAATAACGGTTTTCCAAAGAAAGCTAAAACTACAAAAAAAAAAGAGATTAGCTTTAAGTAGAGAGTTCGTAAACAAAAGAGAAAAACAAATCCTTAAAATATTGATAAATTTTATAATCTTTTATATTCTTATAATAATAATTTTAAATTTATGCAGAGCTGAAATTTTTTCAATCTTTCCTAATTTTCTTAAAACTTTCCTAATTTTCTTAAAACATATCTCACATACAAATTCTAATGGAAATCAAAAGAATCTCAAATTCCCATAAAACATCAATATTTATCATCCGGGTTAAAGGGGGACGGCAAAATTTCAGCTCCCCCTCCTCACAAACGCTTTGTTACACAACTCCAATCTTGCCTCCATTCTTGATCATTATACCAGTAATTCCATCTATACTGCTGATTTACCATTTTTCAACTTTCCCATTCTATCTAATACCACTTCCGTAATAATTATCTCATCCCCAAAATAACTATTTCTTCCTACCACACACGTTTCTATCACCTCTTCCTCTTCACTGCTGGCAATGTTATGATTTTCGAAATGTATATATATATTACTAATTCGTCAGGAGTAAAAGAAAACAGAAAGACACCAATATCACTTGATTATTATTATTATTATTATTATTATTATTATTATTATTATTATTTTTATTATATATATATATATATATATATATATATATATATATAATAATATATATATATATATATATATATATTATATATATATATATATATATTATATATAATATATATATATATATATATATATATTTATATATATAGTATAATATAAATATATATATATATATACTATATAATTATATATATATATATATATATATATATATATATATATATACTAATATATTATAGATATATATTATTATAATATATATATATATATATATATATATAGGCCTTTTTTGCGAATTGGGCCGCAGCGATATGTTGGTGTTATATTTTTATCGATTATGTTATTTTGAATGATCGATAATTTTTAAACATTCTTATATAAATATCTATTTTTTTTTATTAAGTTTAAAATGACCTCAACCTTGTGAAGTTAAACTTTTTAAATTTTATTATTTTATTTGTTATCAAAGAAATTTAATTTTAGTGTTAAGAATAATATAATTATTATTTAAAATTATATATCTTTTAGTATTTTCATATTACTTAAGTGAATTACATTACAATGAATATTGTTGACATTTCAGAAGACTAAATCTAAAGAAAAAGCGATAAATTTTTTACAGGATAAAGGAATATTGTATTCTTCAAGAAAATGTAAGAACAACCACCCTATGACTCTTTCATTAAGTTCAAACAAAGGAAAAGACCTTTTTGAAACAACGTTGAATGATATTGTTAGATTTCATCCTTTAAAATAATTAATATTAATCTTAAAATAATAAAATTTAAATATTACATTTAACAACTATTCATTTTTCTTTTAATAAAAAATACTGCAATATTAATTTAGACTTTTTGTTCGAAATAAGAAAAAAAAAAAAAAATAAATTAAATTAATTATTTTAAAAATCAATATAAATAATAGATCTCTCAAAATCGTAAACAAACTTGATAAAAATATAAATCATAAACAAAGTTGCTAAACTTATTAAAAAAAACTAAAAAAAAAACGATATAATAATCGTTTAAAAATAATCGATAGAAATATCCAAAAAATATCGACTGCGGGCCAATTCCAAAAAAGGCCCTATATATATATAAATATAGTATATATATAATAATAATATAATATATATATATAATATATATTATATATATAATATATATATATAAAATAATAATATATATATATATATATAATATATAGTATAGATATTATATATATATATATATTTATATATATATATATATATATATATTATATATACTATTATATATATATATATATATATTATTTATCATATATATATAATATATATTATATATATTATATATATATATATATAATATATATAATATATATATATATATATATATAATATATACTATATATAATATATATTTATATATATATATATTATATATATACTATTATATATATATATAATATATATATACTATATTATATATATATTATATATAATATATAATAGGTCCAAATATACACGTCCAATATGTACTTGTTACTACTTATGTGCGTGTGTTTGTGTGTGTGTGTGAAGTTGTATTATTTAAATATATTAATTAACCACCAATTTCATTATTTATATGAAGAATCTATTTACTAACGTCCCAATGAATTTCAAATGGTTCCATCAAACAAAGAAGCCAAAATAAACATAATTATATTAACAATTTAATTTTTCGTGATTAATGAATTACGTGTCTCATTATTATTTCGATGAAGTTGTACTTTTTTTTACTTTGTTAATAAAAAATCAATTGTAATTATGAGCTTTGTTACATTTGACTTGTTTATTATAAAAATAATTAATGAAATATCGATTTAACATTTTATTTTGTGGTAAGGGACAGGTAAATTGGATTTTATCAGTATTCAATTTGTTATTCAACATCCTTGTTCTTGTTGTATTTTTATTGAAATATCCTTTATAAAAATAATAGACCTGTATTTGACCTGAATTAGACGTATTTGACAGTTAAAATCTTGCACAAGATTCATACTTTTTTATGAGGAGAAAGATATGAATCATTCTTCACTGAATTTAGGGTTAAAATTTTATATGTTGCTGTCTTCTTTATTTGGAATAAAGTGTTCTCATACAGCAAAGGAAAATGTACTGTGGATAAATACTATTCAGATCTTATATAATAATTGCATACTTATAGCTGAAGTTACGCTAGTTCCAGGTTTTGTTATGCATGTACTTTTTAATGAATTAAGTATTTATCAAATCACATCTTCTAATGCTCTAAATAATGGTATCAACAATACTATTATTATTGCGAGTCGTTTGATTTGGATTTTTGGCATAACTTTCAATACAATTTACACAAGGATTCATTGGAGCAATCTAGTAAAAGTGATCAAGAAACTTGCCTTTTGTAAAAAATATTTTAATGGGAAATTGAAAGAAAATTGCTTCACAATTTTTCTCTGTGTAGGAATAAATACTGCTTATTTATTATTATTTGTTTGTACTGCGTATATGTATGACATTAACAGTAAAATTTATAATTTTACAGGATTTACTTACGCTTTCTACGGGCACTCTTTTCCTATAATTCTTTGCAACTTATATTTCTGTGTTGTTGAACAACTTCTTTTAATTGCAAAAGAACTTGACAAAGAAGCATATCTTTGGGAAAATAGAAGATTGTCATTATCAAGTTCAAAAAAGACTCATTCAAATTTCCATAAAGAATCTAAGACAACTGATATAGACAACTTTAAACAGAAACTTTATACATTACTTTCCATCACAGAAAGAACCTATGATTACTTTCAAATACCAGTTACTCTTATATTTCTAAATAATTTAGTATATGCAGTATCAGAAGTTACAAGAATCACAACGGCTTCGACTTATAAACCAGAGATACTCGTGGCAGTAAGTTTGAACGCTCTGCAAATTTCAACAATTTTATATTTCGCTGATGCTGTTTACCAGAAGGTAAGAAAATCATCAATTTTATTCTTCATTTAATTTATAAAATATTATCCTTAATATATCTTTATATTTTGATACAGAAAAGAAATCAAACAAATTTTATAAAAGACATTTGAAATGTTTTCTTTCTTTCTTACTTAGTTTAGTGGGTCTATGTGGGTTTCAAAATCTATTTTAGAAAATGAAATTTTTAATACATTCACCTCTAAAAATCACAGGATTTTCTAAAACTTTCGATAAACTTCTGTATATAACTTTTATTTCTAAACTTCACTCTTCCGTAATCTATCCTTCTCTTTGTGACCATCGATATAATTTCCTTTCCGATGATCCTACAGCTGATGTTATAATAGATTCCACCGTTCATCTTTCATACCTATTAATAGT
>JABUQX010035410.1:32500-37500 GCA_015478945.1 Trachelipus rathkii
TATTATATATATATAACGGTATATATATAATAATATAATATTATATATGTAGCACACCATTATAAACTTTGTAAAAAAAAAAAAAATTTTTAATTTGTTCCAAGATATGCTGAGATTTGCGCGAGCAAAATTTTGGCAAGTCGAAATGAAAAAATATATAAACTCGTCCTTTTGAGATTACTCTTCAGTAAGTCAGATAGTCAGTCAGATCAAATCATTAAGAATCATAAGAAAATCTCACTCAAGATACTATCAGATACTCTTTCCAGAAATCCTCCCGGCAAGAGCGATAAACTTCAAAGGAAAAGGCTGTCGCTTGAATTCGATCACCACTTTTCGCCCGCTAAAACAACCAAAAGAGTCAGAGGCACAGTTCGAAAAACGCACTGGAAAAGGCTGCGACTTGCAATTCGCCAACAGAGAGTTATCTCAACAGAAGGGACTTTTGTTACTTTTATACTTTCGTTGCATATTTTACTTATTTATGTTGAATAAAAACCTCATTCAAACTATGGATCTTTAAATAACCATCTCTTATTAGGGTGCCTTGCCTCAAAAATAGCCACCAATCCTAGCAAGTCCGACCCATGACTATTGGTGAACCCGGAGAAGAAAACCCAGAACTTCAATCAACGCCCTTCTGACAAACAAACAAAAAAATGAAGAAAAAGAAAAAAAACTGCAATAATACTAACTATCCCAATCAGAACCGACCTCTAGGAAGCTATCAAGAAAACGATATGAATAAGACTTCAATTTTCATTTTAAATTATTTTGGCATTATGGTCTTCATCTTTTCACAAATATTACAGTTCGAGGATTCAACTCGTTTAGACACATAAGCAGACTTCCTTTTCGGCATGGATTTCTTTAATCATTCAAGTTTGGATTATGGGAAGAAACTCATTTTTGAATTCCCCTACGAAACTTTGTATTTCCTTTTCGAATTCTAAATGACTTCTGTGACCGCTCCCTTTTATGTATGAAAGAAATTTTTCTCAATACAAGGCACCAATTTCAAAGCAATTTCGCCCTACATAATGTACTTCCTTTATGGTATGGATTTCTTTCATCATTTTAGGTTTGGATTATGGCAGAAATTCATTTTTGGAATTCCACTACGACTTTGATTCCTTTTCGAATCTAAATGGTTCTGTGACCTCTCTTTTATGTACTGAAGAAATTTTTTCAAATAAAGAACCTAAACTTCAAACAACTTCGTCTCTACATATGTCAAGCAATGTTTCTCTCGTAACTACAACTTTGAAAACTACGTGCGCATTGGTCAAATCATGAATACATTAGAAACGCCATATACTGGACCTTTCCTAAGACTTAATAGTTCGATCAATATCACCTATTTAACTTGTGAATAATTCAATTGTTTCATATCAATAATTATTATGTATTAACATTTTTGTACTTTTATGCATTTAAATGTTTGTATGTTTGTTTATATCTAACGGATATAACCAAATATGCTTGTGTTTAAATGCACCTTTTATTTTCTGTATATATAGCATTATTGTATTTTTATGTATTCAAATATTTGTATTTATGTTTTGATCTTCGGATGTAACCAATTATGCTCATATTTGAATATTCTTTATATTTCATGTATACTATTTTTGCCTTCAAATGTTTATATGTCTACTTATGTCTCGGACATAATTAAATATGTTTGCATTCTGAAAGTACTTATTTTACTGTACTTTAGTTATTAATTTTATGTATAATTCTTATGACAAACTCTTCTCACTCCGTGTTTAGCGCAGGAAGTAATGTAGCACACCATTATAACTTTGTAAAAAAAAAAAAAATTTAATTTATGTTCGTACTTATGCTAAGATTTGCGCGAGCAAAATTTTAGCATAAGTCGAAGTGAAATAATATATAAACTTTTCCGTTTGAGATACTCTTCAGTCAGCTCCAGATAGTCAGTCAGATCAAATTATCAAGACAAAGAAAATCTCACTCAAAGATACTCTCTCAGAAATCCCCCGGCAAGAGCGTAAACTTCAAGGAAAGGCTTGCGACTGAATTCCGAATACCAATTTCGCCGCTAAAGCAAAGAGTGCAGGCAACGTTCGAAAAACGCCAACGTGGAAAAGGCTGCGACTTGCATTTCGGCCAACAGAGAGTCACTAACAGAAGGGACTTTTTTGTACTTTTATAGCTTCTCATTGCATATATGAAACTTCTAATTGCTTTGAATAAATCTACACTCAATATGGATCTTTAAATTTACCATCCTCTTATATAGGGTGCTTGCTCAATAAAAGAAGCCACCACATTTAAGCAAGCACGACCATATACTATATTATACTTATATATAATATATATATATAATATTATATATAATATATATATATATTATATATATATATATTATATATAATATAATATTATATAACATATTAATATAATATATATTATATATATATACTATAATAATTATAATATATATATATTATATTAAATATATATATACTTATATTATCTATATATATATATAGTATAATATTATATATATAATATATATTTATAATATTATATAATTTATAATTTATTATATTATATATATATATAATATATAATATATATATATATATCATACTATTATTATAATATATAATATATATATATATATAATATATATAATTATATATATATATATATATATAATATATATATATATATATATAATACTATAATATATATATATTAATATATATATATATATATACTATACTATATTATATATAATATCATATATAATATATAAATATATATTGTCATATATACTATTATATATACTATATATATATATATATATATATATATATATATATATATTACTATGTTATATATATAATATATATTATATTATAAATATATATATATTATATTATATATATATCTATATATATATACTATATATATATATATTATATATATATATATATATATAATATATATATATATAAAATAATATAATAAATATATATATATATCTATATTATATATATAATAATATATATATACTTATATATACTTAATATATATAGTAATATATAAATATATATATAAGTATATATAATATATATATATTATATATATATATATATATATATACTTCTATATTACTCTTTTATCAGTCTGCCCCTGGCCCACCCCAATTGGAGGGCCACACTGCCTGTCAGGAAGCGGCCATCCGCTCTTGGGCGTTCCACAGCGAGAATAGAAGATATAGAGGAAGTCGGCCCGGGGGCGTTGAGAGCGGAGCACCTCAGAACGGAGTTGCTCCATGGTGTCTTGGGAATTGTGACATCTGGTGCAGGTAGGGGAGGTAACATTGTTTAGTTTGAATCTATATTTATATTGTAAATGTTTTGGGTGGTGACCTACTTCTGCTCTGGTGAGGTGAATTTGCTTCTTCTGGACAGTGTTTTTTATATAGGGAAAATTTTTGTGGAGGGGGATTTAATAAATTGTATTGGGGCGGGTTTTGTAGCGTACGTGTTAGTTAGTTTGTGGTGTGGGATTGAGTGAGCCCATGTCTTATGGGAGGAAGGAGGGAAATAATGTTTGTAGACTGTCATTATAGAACTTTGGCTGGTGAGGCAGGGTTGGAATTTTAGTCTTCTGTCTGGAGGGGGTTGGAGAACTATTCTGGTGACATGGCTGGGTGGATTAGGGTTTCTGGTAGACATTGGGTCCCACCATCTTCCAGGTGGGTGAGATAGGAAGGATGGTAAGTCCCGTCATGTAAATGTTGGATGGGGGTAGTTTTAGTGCATCCAGTGATAATCTCTAAGTGGCGTGTTTTGTGTGATTTGTAATTTTTGTATTCAGACTTTGACAGTGCAACGGGAACCATGCGTGGGAGTCGTAAGCTTATATTTGTTCTGAGAGTTGTGGTGTGAGGTACTGTTCCTGTCACTGAGTTGTGTTGGGAAGGGTTCGGAGGGTGTTTACTTTTCGTTGGGTTGAGGAAGTAATTAGGTCGATGTGGGAGGAGACGTCATGTCGTGTGTCCATAGGTACGTCCTAATATTTTTTGGGTTTTGTTTAGGGGGAGGGATTTCTTGTTCAGGAAAAACTATTCGGATGCGAGTGAAGATTGGTGCGCGGTCGGTGGGTTAGGCAGGGTTTATGGGCGATTCTTGTGGGGGAAGGCGGTCATTATATTGGACGAGTAACCAAGTTCCTATTGTCTGTAAGTAATTGGTGTGAGAAGTGGCTATACTTTACGTCTGGAATGTTGGGAAATCGAGGATGATATCATCTGGCGTATGTGATAAGCTTTGGTGGATTGGTGGCAAGGGATGGGCAAGTCTTCTGTGAAAAGATTGAAAAGGAATGAGAGAGAATGGCCCCTGTGGGACCCGTTTTGTAGTTTAATGGAGGGGGAGAGAATGTTATTGTGGAGAACTTTGGCAAATCGGTTAGTGAGAAAATTAGAAAGCCTTTTTTGTCGTTATTTCTAGGGGGGATTGAGGATTTTTTGATGAATAAGAATGTATGTGGGGACAGTGTCAAAGGGTTTGTTAATGATGTCGATTGTTGTGAGAATGGATCTATGGGATGGGGATTGGGTTGAAGTCATTAATGATTGTTGGGGTGAGGAGGTAAGGCTGTAGTGGGTGGAGTGGGTTGCTTTTAAAGCATGTTGGGAAATCTGGGAGGTGATGAGAGGGAGATTTTGTTTAATATTAATTTTTCCAGCAGTTTTTGCTGATGGGGGAGAGAAGAGAGATTGGGCGTAAGAGGAGGCGGAGTTAGGGTCTTTTTTCAGGCTTGAGTTTTGGGGAGTAATGAATGCCTTCGTTTCCAAGATTGAGGGTATACTAATTAAGTTTGGCAAGATTTGTTTGAAGATTTCTGTGATAGGCCGAAGTGCTTTCAATGAGGTGTTTTAAATGTAGGTTTGAGATTGAGTCTGGTCCTGTGGCTGGTGAATTTTTGAGGGTTTTGAAGTTTGCATCCTTTCAAGTTTG
>JABUQX010035410.1:42500-47500 GCA_015478945.1 Trachelipus rathkii
TTTCTAACGTAATTTTTTTTTTTTTATAAAAAAAAATTATGATTTTTTTTTAGTTTTATGATTTCTTAGGCAATTTTTTTTTTTTTAATTTCTTAATTAATCTAATTAACAACCTAATTAATGACTAAGTATACTTTAATCTGTCATTATAAGTACAATTTCATTAATATAAGTCTTAAAATCACTCTTTTAATAAAGAAATAATAAAATTTAGAGCACTCAAGAAATTATACGATAAAATCATATAATTTTAACTAACTTAATTAACTAAATACATTAATTAATTACTAAAGTTTATCATGCATTAGGTAAATAATTAGAATTAATTAACTAATTTAACAAAAAATCAAATAATACATAATATAACAAGCAATTTGTCGCTAAAAAAATTAACGACATAAAATATGATTAATATATATATATTATTATACTATATATATATATATATATATATGATTATATATATATATACTTATATATATATATATATATATATATATATATATATATATATATATATATAATATATATATATATACTTATATATATATAATATTATATATATATATACTATATATAATATATATAATATATATATTATATATCATTTAATATATATATATATATATATATATATATAATATATATATTATAGTTATATGAATATATATATAAGTATTATATATATATATATATTATAGCTATATATATATATGTACTATATTTATATATATTATATATATATATATATATATATATATATATATACTATATATATCATATACTATATATATATATAATATATATATATATAATATATATATTATATATATATATACTATGTGTGTGTGTGTGTGTTGTGGTGTGTGTGTGTGTGTTCGATTTCTGTGGATAACCCCGTGTTAACCCCTTGCATAAGGGGATACAAGCACGTTACAGAGGCTAGTATCATATACTATATTATAATATATATATATATATATATATATATATATAATATATAATATATATATTTTATATATATATATATATATATATACTGTAATATATGTAAAACCGTGTGTATAATATATACCTTGTATATAAATTTATATAATATATATTATATATATATATATATATAATATATATATACTATATATATATATATATATAATATAATATATATATATATATATATATATATATATACTATAATCATATATATATAACTATATATATATGATATATATATTATATATATATAATATACAAAATTAATTATATAGAATATATATCTATATATAGTATATATATATAATATATATAATATATATATATATATATATATATATATATAATATATATATATATATATATATATATATATATATCTATATAACTATAAATCTCACAAACCCTGTTTTATATGTCAAGTATGTTTATATTTTAAAATGAGAAATATGATAAGGGACTTTCGAACAAAGTATTGATACATACAAAACCGCTAACCTGCCTCCGCCGATGGGTCCGAAAACCTGACCCCCAAATATAAACATACCGTTAAAATACTCTGCTTTACTCTTTTTCTAAATCTATAGCTGAGTGAATTTTTTTCTAAACTGAAATTAGTTAAAATATTTGAGAACCACAATGGAATAGTTTGAATGGATTTCCTTAACTCTTATCAAAGAGACTTGACTTAGAATCCCAACGATAAGCCATGACCATTTTGCTGATTGGGCAGAATCCACCGAAGTTTAACAGTTTGTTCTCTAAATTCGTCAAAAATAAAACTATTTTGTTAATAATTATTGTTTTCCTGCTATTCCATTCCTACAACAGTATTGGAATTATGTAACCAATAACGGTTTTGTAAAGAGCTCTAAAACCAGGGATGGCACGTAAAATCAATCTGTTTTTTCAACTGATTTTTCACTTGAATTTTTTTCCCCAAATAATCCAAAAAATCATGATTTTTGCTTTTTTTGATTTTTTGCTTTTTAATATATATATTCTTCTTAATTTTTTTTTTATATATTTACCGAGTGATTTAATTTCAAATAGAAAATAAAAAATTAGAATAATAATATCATAGCAAGGCTACTCTGTTTCAAATTTCTACACTATAAAAATGTCAACAAAAGATCATGTTTCAAACATGTTTCTTTTATTTCTGATGTAATATATTATCATTATTACAAATAATACTCTTTAGTGTTGCTGTTTCATTGTGTCATAGACTGTAAGCCCTATTTTAAGATTTTGAACTCAGATATAGGGCGTAGGGTTAAAAATAATAACTTAACTCGACACTTACAAAACAGTTTTGTTCTACAAATTATATTTCGTTTGACGTCAACGAACACAAAAACTCAAAAAATCAAAAAAATCACATTGATTTTTTTTTTTCTCAAAAATCCAAAAAATTCCAAATCTGGCTAAAACTAAAACTAAAAAAAAAAAAAAAAAAAAAAAAAAAAAAAAAAAAAAAAAAAAAAATTAGCTCTTACAGTAAGAGTTGTGGACAAAATTGACTGCAAATCCTTAAAATCTGAATAAACGCAACTTACTGATTTCATTCATAAGGAAAGCTATAATATATAATTTTAAAATTTAAATCAGAACTCTAAATTTTTGATCTTTTATAATTGTCTAAAATATCTCACAATCTCCTCTAAAACGTTAAATTTAACAGGCAAATTCTAGTTAAATCAAAAGAATCTATATCTTCCATAAAACATCAAATATTTTCATCCGGTAAGGGAAAATGACAAAATTTTTTTTCCCCCAAGCCGCCCTTTTCCCCCCCCCCCCCGAAAAAAACTTCCTGCTTACGCCCCTTCCCTTCGCTACCACAAACGCCTTTCTATACACAACCCTATTCCAGGCAAACACAAATCTCTGCCTCATTCTGTCATTGAATTAGTAATTGCAACTCATTCAAATTAATAACCTCCGTAATAATGTATTTTCATTCTCAAATAACTTATTTCTTCCTACCCACCCGGCTGATTATCACCTCTTCTCTTCATTACGGCCAATGTTATGCAATTTTCGAATGTTATATATATACTATATATATATATATATATATACATATATATAATATATATATATATATATATATATAACTAATATATATCATATATATATACTATATATATATTACTATATATATATATTATATTAAATATTAACCTACACAACCGCCTATATTATACTATATTATATATATAATAATTATATATATCATATATATAATATATATATATATATATATATATATATATATAAATTTATTATATACTATTATATTATATATTATATACTAATATATATATATTTATATATATATATAATATAATAACTATATATAGTATTGAAATTCACCTCAACTTCCTCTTCATTACTGCCAATGTTATGATTTTCGAAACAAGCAATTTCATTAATTATATGAAGAATCTATTTACTTACGTCCCAATTAATTTCAAATGGCTTCATCAAACAAGACGCCAAAATAAACATAATTATATTGTCAATTTAATTTTCCGTTATTAATGAATTAAGTGTCTCATTATTTTAATGAGGTTGTACTCTTATTCTAATGTTAATAAAAAATCAATTATAATTATGAGCTTTGAACTTACATTTGGCTTGTTTATTATGAAAATAATTAATGAAATAACGATTTAACTTTTTATTTTGGTGTACGGTATGGGTAAATTGGATTTTATCAGTATTCAATTAGTTATTCAACATGTTTGTTCTTGTTGTATTTTTATTGAATATTATTCATAAAAATAATAGACCTGTATTTGACCTGTATTAGTCTTGTATTTGACCGTTAAAATATTGTACAAAATTCATACTTTTTATGAGGTGAAAGATGAATCACTCTTCATTGCATCTAGGGTTAAAATTTTATATGTTGCTGTCTTCTTTATTTGGAATAAAGTGTTCTCATACAGCAAAGAAAAATGTACTTTGGATAAATACAGTTCAGATCTTATATAATAATTGCATACTTATAGCTGAAGTTACGTTAGCTCCAGTTTATGCTATGCAAGTACTTCTTAATGAATTAAGTATTTATCAAATCACATCTTCTAATGCTCTTCATAACGGTATCAACAATACTATTATTGTTGCGAGTCGTTTGATTTGGATTATTGTCCTAACTTTTAATACAATTTACACAAGAATTCATTGGAACAATTTAGTAAAAGTGATCAAGAAACTTACCTTTTCTAAAAAGCATATTAATGGAAAATTGAAAGAAAATTGTTTCACATTTTTTCTCTGTGTAGGACTAAATATTGCTTATTTATTATCATTTGTTTTTACTGCGGATATGTATAACGTTAACAGTAAAAATATTAATTGGACAGTATTTACTTACGTTTTCTATGGGCACTCTTTTCCTATAATTATTTGCAACTTATATTTCTGTGTTGTTGAAGAGCTACTTCTAATTGCAAAAGAACTTAACAAAGAAGCATATCTTTGGAAAAATGGAAGATTGTCATTATCAAGTTCAAAAAAGACTCATTCAAATTTCCATAAAGAATCTAAGACAACTGATATAGACAACTTTAAACAGAAACTTTATACATTACTTTCCATCACAGAAAGAACCTTTGATTACTTTCAAATACCAGTTACTCTTATATTTCTAAATAATTTAGTATATGCAGTATCAGAAGTTACAAGAATCACAACGGCTTCGACTTATAAACCAGAGATACTCGTGGCAGTAAGTTTGAACGCTCTGCAAATTTCAACAATTTTATATTTCGCTGATGCTGTTTACCAGAAGGTAAGAAAATCACAATTTTATTCTTCATTTAATTTATAAAATATTATCCTTAATATATCTTTATATTTTGATACAGAAAAGAAATCAAACAAATTTTATAAAAGACATTTGAAATTTTTTCTTTTTTTCTTACTTAGTTTAGTGGGTCTGTGGGTTTCAAAATCTATTTTAGAAAATGAAATTATTAATACATTCACCTCTA
>JABUQX010035411.1:0-39859 GCA_015478945.1 Trachelipus rathkii
GGTCAAAGAGAGGAGCGAATATCCGGCAGCACAAGTAGACAATATTTAACGATAAAGTCTGAATTCTAACGTTTAGCAGCGGAAAGATTCTGGATTGAGAATTTAATAAAACTTTGCTGAGACACTACGCACGCACATTATCTTTTAAATTCATTCATCGGACAATTTCTTTTTGACTAAGGAAAAATAGCCAAACCTCCAAATTGTATATTTTAATTCCATCATAGACTATTTGATACAATATAAAAATTGAGTAGGAGTCTCTAAAGCGAGCATCCGATATCATTAATTTTCGCTGACGGACACATACTCATTAGCTTATATAGAGAGGATATCAAATGAAACGGAGATCTCTCTCACATAACATGATTCAGGCACTATTAACTAATATCTTACGTAAACACGAGAATATATAGTATTGACAGTGATATTAAGCGCAGAGGCAACAGAAATAATCTCACTCTTTATACTCTCACTCAGACTACTCGTATACATAACGAGTTTATTCATATCTTATTAAATTGTCGTGGAACACAGTAAATAGAATTTCCCAAAATTTGATTATAATATTCACTTTAAAAATTCAGTCGAAATATGAAACTCCACTGGACGGAAAATTAAGGTCACAAGAGTATCGTAAACATATATCTCATGCTGATGTTCTCTAAATGAGCATCGGTTATTTCATTCTATTATATACAGCTAACAGAGTAATGTAATTTTCTCACGGCGCGAGTTATAGTTTAATATGTTTGTAAGTATTTTTTTTTAATATTACAGTGTTGTTAAATTAACGTGGCAATGAAACAAATCATTTTTATTATTCTGCGGTTTCTTTGGTCTTTTTTCTATCACATGTGCTATATGAAACAAATGAATATAATATTTGTAAATATTTTAAATTAAAACCTCACAAAAAAAGTATTTAGTTTTATGAGTTGAATATTATTTTGAAAGAACATAAATATCAAAAATATTGTTGTTTAAAAGTTTCTCAAAATAATTATTTAGAAGACTATGTATATATCATATATTTATATGTTTTAGAAATATTTTATTGTAAATATGAGAAATTTTATATTTATTATTATTTTAATAATATATATTATTTTATAATATTTTTAAATAATTTATTTATTATTTAATTAAAAAATTCGTATTGGTATTAAGAACGAAAGTTTATTTTAATAATAAATTCCTAGAATTTATGTATAATCTCTATTAATAATTATATCTACATGAAATTAATAAGTAAATAAAAAAAATTAAAATAATAAAGAGGTCATATATAAAAATTGTGATGTTGAATACACTGGCATTAATAAAAACGTACGTTTAAATTAAATATAGTAGTATTTATTTTTCATTAAATAATCAGGTTTGAGAAGCAAGACTAGCTGAGCAACATGGTTTTAGGTTGAGCTAAAATATTATATTTAAAAGCACATGTGAATTGAGCCGGATAAAAGAGAGAAGATCAATACTCACCTCTGTAAAATTTAGTGCCAATTATTGTTATAGCCCAGAAAAGTCTACCGCGCAAATAAGCATAAAGAGTCGGAGTCATTCAATTCTATAAGATAATATATAATTAATAAACAAGTTGAAAGCATAAGCAACCTGTCTTTAGCGTGTATGTTATTTGTACGTTTTTAAGTGTATAAGTATTAGTTAATAAGTAAAAACTTGCTAAAAATAAAATAGATATATTAGAACAACTCTAGAAATATTATTAGGATGAGTTAAGAAATTATCACACAGATTGTTCTCCTTAACAAGAGACCATAACAGTCGATTAATATTTATAAAAGAAATATTATCAATAAAAACTTAGGGTTCTCTTAATTAAGGGTTCTCAGTATATTTATCTATTACCATAATGATAACACTGGAAGCGTTAGAGGATGAACCATAAGTTAATAGATCGATGGTCATACACAATATAACTCCCAGGCGGTATATTGTAATTATTTTTCCGATAATTATAACATGAGAGGAAAATTTTGGGGGTTGTTTCTTGATGGTCTTGGAATACTTATCTCATACGCTTACATAAAAATCATAATGCTGTATAATAAGCAAAGCATAATGAATTTATAGAGAGAATGAAAAATACGTTATAGATACAGACATTATTAATATGTTAATGATAATATTCGGATTCCTCACACATCTATATGTTATGAGGAGTAGTATTATGATTTATGAATAGATACAATTCTATAGAAGAGTATTGAGTTTGGGCCCAATTCATGAATGTAAGCAGGCTCTCCGAGATTGTTGTCTGTTCGCGAGTTCAGTGGGAGTAGAGGCAAGAATTGAGAAGTCGTTGGTAAAGATGGGATGATATTTGATCATGTTTCCGCAAATTCGGATCAACTAGCGAAGAAACTGACAGATTGAAGAAATTCCGGTTGAGATGGATACCAGGCAAAGCATTTATTTATGAAGAATGAAAGAAAACGGAACAATTAATCTAAGACAATATATATACCTCTAGAATTACATATATAGTTTTGTTCTATAGGAAATCCTTCTGTTATGTAACGCTCACATTAGACGTAGACATCATACACGTATGGCCAGTCGCGACTCTGTTGTCTATGTGTCAGAATAACGACAGATAACAGACTCAGATTGGAGAGGTGTCAACTCAATTTCGCTCGCGCGCACTAAATTAACTATTGGACATCTTTATTTTTTCTTAAACATAGTTAAAAACTTTATTAAAAATTTCAGAATTATTGATTGCTTCTGGTGTGCTTCTAAAATGGAATAATTTTCGGATGGGAATGGCAAAATGGTTAAAAATATGAAGCAAGGGAAAAAAGAGAATTAGAATCACTGTAGAGGAAATTAGAAAAGAGAAAATAGCAAGTAAGTATGAGTGATGAAGTGATAGGAAGTAATAATGCATGAATAGGAAGTTGTCAGTCAGAGTCATTTTCCGTTTATCACACTCAAACGCGCTAGAGTTGCGGTTTGAATGGAGGGGTTAAAGAATCATGTGTGCAACGCGCAAATTCATGGCAGGTAATTTTCTGTCTTGTTTATATGATCGCCGACCCAATCAGAATAAGTGGCGAATAGAGAATGGTCTCAGAAATAGGGATGTCGTCGCTTCAAGTGCGCACAGTATGAATTATGTATATTATATTTAAACAACGAGGTTTTATTTAGGAGATATAAGAAGAGATTCAAGATGCGATCTCCTTCCTATATATGAGTTTTAGCAGAGTGTTTTATCACTGACGGAAAACTGATAAGGAGGAAACATATACACTACTCGTAGAACGAGTCTCTACTGGTACATTCGGTGGACCTGATTAACTATTAGTAATGATTCGGACAATTTCGACAACTCTCTATTCTAGGAAGAAAATGTCACCTCTGAAGACAGGAGATGCTCTTAAAGTTGGGTCTAGTGGGGCTTACGGCAGTGCTTGACGCGGGTGAAAATACTGTGAGAGAAAATGGGTATCACATATAGACGTAGAGAACCAGCAACAAACTAGCAAAGAAACGGAAAATGAGAAATACGAATTCGTTTACAATAGGCAATTATAGTACGTGTGTCAATAGTAACATATATTTCATTATTGGTTAACTTTTTCTCTGTCAAATTTATTAAGGTAAAGAAGATTTAACTATATTATATGAAATAATGGGGATGTTACTATGTCGTTAGGAAGAAAAAGATAAGAAGAGAAATCAATTTTCATGACACTACTTTTCAAGTGTTATTCTCCAACAACATTGTATTTTATTGTAAGCGCAATCGGTAGTCTTTCATCGGACGTATTCAAGGGCAATCAAATATAAATAATTTTTACATCTGATTTCTAAACTCTATCAAGTTTGGGGAATGTTTTTGCCGAATTTCAAGAAGCTTCTTGAAAGGACTGAGTGGGAGGGGCACGTTGTTTGTTCAAATTCGAGCAGCCTACCCAGACATTGTAACATGTTCAATTCACATTTTCATAATGTCAGGGGAGAGGAGAGGCAGGAAGTCGTATTTGAGAGGCAGGATATTTCATTTCTTGAAGGAAGTGGAGACCTTAAATCACGAGAGTGAACCCATCAGTCACACTCCTATTTTCAATTCTAGAAAACCATCGGGTTTTCTAATCGCCCTTTGTATATTGGTTCTAAACAAATTTATATCCCAACAATCATCATTTATTCTGTTTCTTGCTATGCAGTATTAGTGGGGGATGGTTATTAAATCAGTATATAATTATATATCAGAAATAATTCGCTGGGAGGGTGGCCATTAAGATATCTTGATAAATTTTCAAGTTATAAAGTTGTCCGTGCAATTCTTAGTTGAAGAACACTAGAACCAATAATGAATCTTGCTTTACTGTGATCGAAACAAGAGTAGTCATTGCACATTGCACTACAACAGGGTTTAGTAGCTATGCAAACAGGAAACGGTATCAGGTAAAATCGAGGAGATTCTGAGAGAAGAATCACACAAAACTCCTACCCATAGCACAATGTCTTCGTAGAGAGTGTACACTCGTGGACTCTGAAATATATATATCACTCAACAAGACTATCTACGTGGTAATGTAATGGATCGATTCTCGTAAAATGGTTTAATTTTTATTGGAATCCTCCCATATCATTCTTGGTACAAGAAATTTCGGAAAAGACTCTGTTCTAGTGAGTGGCGGTGTCCTCAGGTAGCGTATGAGATGATACTATTAACTAGCTATGAATCATCGCAAAAGATTTACTCTCATTTTTATGCTTTGCTTCTACCTTATTTTTTTTTAATTTCTATTATGGAACAATTTAGCTAGATATTTATTTTCGACATCCACTTTTTTCATTGATTTTCCCATGGACCATTATTTCATTCGGATTTATCGACTTCCACCACTACATGAATATATAATATGATTAATAATAAAACGTTTTTAATCGTGGGCAGTTAAATGCATCTTTTAGTCTATAAAAAAGGAATTTATCAATTCTATCACCTATTTCGAATGTAACTTAAAATTCTACACCGATAGATTTAGTAAGTTTTTCTTTATATTCCAGATTGAACTTATGTAAATTGTCAAACTCTCCTTCCCATCTTTCCCTGTCGATTTTCAATAAATTATGTGAGCATTCACAACATTTACTCCAAGCCAGATTGTTCAGCCTGGCATGTTTTAACATTTCACACTTCTTCAAAGAGAAGTAGCAAATAAAATCATCGAATACAGATACCAGGAGTTTTGCATTTTTCCGATGATGTTGTAATCCACAGTCAAATTAGTTAAATGGTTGAACGAAGGAATTTGAATCGTCTCCAATTTGGTTGAAAAATCAATTTCGGGAAATGTTTCATTTATTAATTTATTTTTTAAATATTCGTCATCTACTGCTAAGAAACCGTCTTCCGACTTGCTTATCTTAATAAGGCGGGAATCCATATTGCTCGAAGACTCTTTTTCGTCATCGTTTAGGGTCTCTCTTAAAAAAAATTGGCGACATTTGCATGCTAGGTTTAAAGTGGTAAAATATATTGGAAAGATAACAAAAGCGTATAATAATATATTTATCATCAATGGTTATTTAGCATAGAGTTTATCGTATCAAATTCATAGAGTAAATAAAGGTTTTAAGAACGTCACAATTTATTTATATATATATGATAAAATTTATACCGTAAGGTTCATAGTGTCTTTTATTTCTTTAATGGTTTTTCGTTTTTTTTCATTAAATCGGTTAATTATTAAAAAACCGTATATCACAAATGTAATTTATCGATAAGATAATTTAAAGTCGTATACAATAAATGTTCGTTACGCGTTACTGAATTGTATGTTCAAAAATGAATGTCTTCCTCAGTCATGAATGCACTCGAATGAGAGCTGATTTATTCAGAACATTCTCGCGGACGAATTATCGTATTGCTCAGTGGAGAGCGCTCTCATTAGCGGACTGTAGAGAGCCCGTTGAGGCGTGTAGCTGTCGCAGAACTAAACTGATAAGTATGCGCTAAACGGATTTCTGACTCATCTGCTCTCTACTCTTCTACTTGAAATAAAATTTCTTAAAGAGAGACTCGTTGGTGTTGCCAAGAATACTCTTATCTTTCTTAACAACTTTCTGTATATATTCGCCTGTCGTGCTTTTCGCCTCTTCACTCGTCATGCTCCGGCTCTTCTGTTGCGTGTAATTCTCCACTGAAAAGGTATCAATCTTCTTCGCCCTCCTTATTTTGTCTACTAACATCAATTCACACCCAATAAAGATGTATTTGTGATATGACAAATGTCATCCTCCTCCTTCCCTCTCAGGTGTCTAATGCCTTTGCTGTTGATTACATTCGATCGAGAAAAGAGACAAATGGGCTCCTCGCAAGAAGTCATATCGTAATCTGTTTCGAAGAGAAGAGACGAGGTGGAATTTACGCCTGGATCTTGCGCCGCACATTGTTTTACCTCTGATTTCACGATGAAGTATTTCTTTTTCGAGAGGAGGTAGGTATATTGTGCCATCTCCGGTACTGGGCTCGTCTCCTTCTTCCGGGGCTCAAAAACAAACACACTATATTTGTTACTCTTAATGCCCAATTCTAGGATTATATGATACTATTTTTATACACCATTGTTGGATACAGGCAGCAGCTCATTATTGGTGGTCACAACTTATTCCGAAAAAAAGGAAGCCGAACCTCTGATCCTTCTAACTAATCGCCCTATGCTCTAATTCTATCTAAGGATCTTTTGGAACCCTTAACTCTCATTCTTAGACGCATCTGAGGAATCTCAATTCCTATATATAATCACTGACGACTAACACTAGTTTCATTGTTAGTTACGTATGTGTGGATACTACATCTGGCTCGCAACGTATATTGAGATATCACGACGGTGAAAGGAGTTGGTTGGTTTGATGTTGATGGAGCCGCCATAGGGACTCATATCGTGATCGAGAAGAGCTCCTGCATGGTGGTCAGCATGACGAGCCTCACTCAAGAGGTATTAGTACCACAGAGAGTGGTGTTATGGGCTCCGATCGTTATATTTTTCGGAGTTTTGCACAGCTCTCCTTCGTTTTTGAGGGCAACTCTATTTACTTATGAATTGTCAACATTTCAACTGCAAATTTCACAGATACTCGAATAGCGTTTAATCAAAATCGCTCAAATATCGGCTTTTGTTTGATGGGTATAGCGACTTCTTCTTCTTTTTTCTGTTCACACTAGAGAGTGATGGACTCTTAACTCAAAGCGGTGGCATGGGATCGTTAAAGTACGAGAGCACATTTTATAACTCATTTATTCTATTGCTTGTACATCTAATGCACTTTTTAGAGTATCGCTGTTCCGTTTAATTTGTTCACTTCATCAAGTATACTTTCCTCGCTCTAGCAACACAAAAAATCTATCTCCTATCAAATCCTCACCGAAAACATCACGATTATAGCACAATGGATCGGACCAGTTCCTCTTCAACGCACTATACAAACCTCACTTGATTCAAATGAATCAGACTCCGTCTACATTTATGTACCTTCACGGAATTTGACATTCGCTCTTGCTGCTTCACATCATCACTTACCCTCGAAAATCTCACTCACTCTCCGCTGATGCGTTTGGATAGATCATATTTCTGAGAGAGTGAGTGGTGCCCAAGGCCATGTCTCAACCTTCGAAAAAAAGTGTTGAAAATGATATGAGAGTACGGTATTACTGTAAAGAATTTCATTTTTGAACCTTAAAAAGCAACTATCATAAGGAAAATAAGCCAACTTTTTATTTCATATGCACTTGTTCTCTTTTGACGAGTTATACTTTCATTCGTCACTGTTGCTTTGTTGACGAATATACCAACATCCTTGAAGGAAATAACAAATAAAGTGTGTAAATATGTTATTCCTTGTCTTTGGCGAAGACCACATCGAAAAATTTAGGTTCATAATCGATAAACAGATGTGGCCGGAGCAAGCCGTCCTAACATAAAATTGGAGAACTCAGTGGAGTCTCTTGTTTTCTCAGGTTGACGGAGAAGACTTTGTTAATTTAAACGTGAGCGTATAATACACACTTCCTATACTCCCAGATTATACATAGGTCCTCATCCCACGCTTTTGTTTATTTAGGAACGTTTTACTGTTAAGACTAATCTCATGCGAGATTTCTGCGGAGGAGGCTACAGTGTGATTGTTCACCCAGGCATTTCTAGTATACGGTTGACTGTCGTCACGACGAGGAACACAGAAGGACAAATAGCACTGCTTGTGAGGTTTGACTCTATATTCATGTCCTGGAGCTCGATATGTCCTGAATCGCCTGACGCTTCGCTCACTGATTCGCTCTATTTTGAACTCACTATATGTTGGCTGAGATGATATAGATGCTGTCGTGCCCACAAACTATTTTACCTCAAATTTTCAGATAAGTGTTTTCGGCTAGATCATTGTGCAACCGGGTTATAATTATTAACCGATTTAATGAAACAAAAACGAAAAACCATTATCCAATTATGTAGAGGGGAAAAGTTTTCTGATAACACAGATGCGTGTACATACTATCCTTTCTTCTCGTCGGCCCAGGAGGATGACGCGCACTCTTCTCGAATGATGAAACCTTAATATATATGACGCCTCTCGTTACGTCTACTGACACCGCGAAGAGTATCTTATCCGATGTTCGGAACACGCACATGAGTTGTCTGAATTGTGCTATGTCACAAATTTTTCTCTAGACTAAGTAAGAGACGGACTCGCGGTGCCTCTTCTTTCTCCTGACCACAACCTCATGTACGATCACTAGAGGATCTGGTCACAGAGTTCACATTACGCGATTCTCCATGTGCTGTTCACTATCTAAGATTAAGCACACGTTCGGTTATAGAAGGCTTCTCTTACGTCAGTTAAAGAGCCCATGCACGTAGTGTAACTCTCATTTACAATGAACATAGTATATCCTAAAATTATAATGTAAGAAATTTTTATATCCACGAAATTCCCTCGCACCTTTTATATCTAGGCTCTCGACGATGATTGCGGGAGTGACACGCTGATTATCAAATTATTCTATATCTAGTTCAATATATACCATTTAACTAATTTGACTTAGTGAGATAATTTAACATTAACATCTAATCTATAGAGGAGAAAAAATTAATGGAGTAATATCTCCTATCGTGTATTATTTTAAATATACTTAGAAAAAAAAAAAGCAAATTCGTTTAAACCACATCCATCCTTCAACTGTCTTTGATAGCGATCGTGTAGTGATGCTGATTAAATGTTACCTAATTTATTGGTAAATAAACCAAATGAGTTAAAATATGATGTCTTAGAAGTTTGTAAATTTTAGATGCTATTATTACTCGGTAATGAATGAATCTTGATAGTGTGTTCGTACTCAAAGTCTTCATCCACCCTACCTAACAAATGTGTTGATAGATATCTTGGAGTGTAGTTGTCTTCCTCCTCGGTGAGAAGTACTAATATCTAATAGTATACATCTCTATGTAGATTAACACTATAGACAGATGCATATTGACTGCACCGATTCTGGATCAAAACCTCGTATAAAAGCCAGTAACAGCTATACCAAAGTCACCATAGGAAGGCGAAAGTCGAAACAACGAGAGAAGAATAAAATAGGCAAATGCCAAAAGACAACAATAGCACTCGAAAAGAGACAGAGCATATCAGAATCACAAATAAACTAGGAGAGCACTAATATCAAACACACACAGGACAAGGGCGCACGAAAGCAATGCAAAGCCCAGAGATGAAAAAGAACTATAGATGGCAACCCAATCACCAAAACGATGACGGAGTATATAATAGATAGCCACCCAAAAATCCTTGTATAAACAGAGAGGCCAATCACGAGGAGAGGCACACCCGGAAAAAGCACATATGTATTGCGTGAATACTAAGATTCAAATTAGTAGCCAATCGCTTATAAAAGAGAGTTCATTTGTGGAATTGAGTATTAGCTAAATTAAGATGTGGCAGGAGATATCTTCGAGTGGTATTCAAGTGTAAGAATTATCGAGAACGTTAACGCTATTATGCACTGTTTTGATGGGACGACTATTTTCCTTTTTAATGGCGTTCTTAATAATTTTTTTCGTAAACTTCTAAGTATATGAGGAACTCTCAATAGTTATGCAAATAGTTTCTTCTGTTTCTCTTCTTCGAGTAGACATTTTTCCGTACACAGTAAGTTTAGTGTGTAAGAGAGTCAACTTAAATTTGTAGCTCTCATAAGCATTCTAGGCACTTAGCTTATATTGTAAATTAAAAAATGTACATACATCAGACATTGATATTAATTTGGAAAGGAAAAGAAGGATGGTAGCCGATTGGCTAATAACTGTGTATATATGAGTTATTATGGGATATATTATTATAATTTAGTTATTAGTAAACCAAATTACATAATAAAGTAGGTACGATTAGATACTCACTGAATTATGGGCTATTTCTTAAGATTAGTAAAATAGGTAAGATGGCATTGAAAGCGTTAACAATCCAAATTTACATTATACAAGAAATGAAAAAACGGTAACAATCGCTAAATAAGGATCAGGGTCAGTCTACATTTAATTTCAAAAATGACCAAAGGATATGGTAAACGAGATATGATATTTACAAAAACACGCCTAATAGAAACCTACTAAATATATTTTAATGATTTGAAAATACAGCAAATTTTTCAGCTATTATACATTGATGAAGTTATTTAGAAAATCATAGATATGTAAAAATATATTTTTAATATTGAATTTGACTCTTTAATACTGATCGGATAGATAAGACTCGAGATCTTTTAAATCACTATGTTTATCAACAAACTTGAAAGGGAATTAATACACTATTTGACACTGTGTCTTCGTATCTCTCAACTCAGTAATTTCTCCCTAATGATAGGTTTCATATTAATCTCGCACTAAGTTTTCTCTTTCACTATAACATGTTGTTTTATGAGTATAAGGTAAATACTTCTCTGTAATGCGCGTATAGAGTTTAGGTTTGCTCTCTTCTATATGTGGAAGCTGGAGTGTAGTGAAGAGCTCTATTATGATTCAACCGCTAGCTCCATTTTTCTCCTTTTCTCTAATGCGTTTAGAGTAACATTTCTGCTTATGTGATACTCTACTCTATTTCTATCTCGGATTTTGTAATAATTAACCGAGCCAGCATGACTTATGCAGAGATCATCTTCCTGATTGGCCCTTCACGAGTTAGCACCAAAGACAGGTCAGTTCTTGAGAGGCTATAAATAATTTATTAGATTACTAATACTCTGGGGGCATTGCGAGTATCATGTTTTATTATTAAGCGCTCACGACTCAGCTTTTTAATGAGTAGATCTGTAGTTATTGTAATTAGACAGGAGAATCAGATCATTAGTGTCTTTGTCTGTTATATACGTTGAGTAAGGACGGCACGAATCGAGTTTGATTTATTGGGAGATCTATTTGGACTAGAGAGACGCCGTTAAGTTGGAAATTCTCTTCTGTTATTTCAATCTATTCTATGCGTAAGATTCACATAAAACTGATTCGTAGGCTCGATATTCACCGATTTGTTTCGCTTGACCCCCACTTGAGGATATTCTTACCATACTCATCTCCTTTCTCATGTTCACCTGTTTATTGGAGATATACTCACTCGTAGCATGCGCTGCTCTGAGAGGCCGAACATAGGTTGATCGCCGTAAATATATTCTTATCTCCACTGTATCTTTGAATTGGTGATCTTTCACGTCATATTGTAGAGACGGACTAATGGACTTACGTTCTTGTTGCAGTTGCTCTTAACTTATGGCCATAATTCGTGTTACAGATTTTTTATCTTAGTGTTATAGATAAAGTTTGGTCATAAAACTAACGCTTCAGCTACTTTGAAGCTCCCTTCCTTAAATTTCCCTCTCTTCTTCAATAATATATCTTATATCTTCTCATCTATGTTAATTATAACTGGTACTCCCAAAGAGAGAGGACATCAATGACCAATTCGTCCCATTCTAGAACACTTGTTGATTTGAGAATATCTACAACTCTTATTCTTATTAATTGAGCTGTTCCATTAAGTGTTTCTGAACAAAAATGAGATGCCTATCATCCATTCCTTTATATTCTTTACTATCTTATCAACTGACTTACTCAGTTCCTACTACAATTTGTTCGTCATTTATCTACTAGTTTTATTCTTGTTTCGAATGTCTCACTCACACTATCCGTTCTTCCACTCATTTCAATTCTGGTCATTTTTTTGTATCCGGAGTTGCTTTTCGAATTGAGCTTTCAAATTCTATTCTTCCCGATCTGGAGGGCATTTCCTAGGGGGGTCGCCACATCCCTGTGAAATTCATATATTTAAAAGCTAAACTCCTTCACATTATCTTAAAAACACATCCTAACTTTCCTATGGCCTTTGGCTGCTCAAACATATTAACTGTCAACAACATAAACATTCTTCGTCTGAACTCTGAACATAATCTACAAATTGATTGGAAACCTGCCATCACAACGGTTAAAAAAAATGAAGCCAAAAAAGCTGGGGTTTCTGCTCACATTACTGGATTTTTTCTTCTTCTAAACAGATACTCCAGCTATATAAAGGTCCTATCCGCCCTTTCATGGGATACTGTTGTAAATTTTGGGAGGGCATCTGTTCCATCCTATTTTGCACAGGGTTGAATCTAAGAGTAAAAAGATTAAAAAATTGTCGCCCACTTTCTAACTCCTTTGGCCCTCTATCCCTGTAACGTGAAGTTGACGCAATATCTCTTTATTACTTGCTCTACAAAAGCAGGTGTTCTAGGGAATTGACATCTGACATACCAACACCACTGTGACGACCTCGTAGCACAAGGGCTACCTTCCTCTCGCGTGAAATTTGTGCGAAGATTGAAAATTCCAGACCTGCTTGTTGTGATGCCTCCTTTTCTCCAGCAAACTGTGTTTTGTGCACAAAACTCACTACATCATATTTTTCCTCTGCTGTATTTAATGATCCTCTCATTAAAGCCTCCACCTTCACTCATCTGAGAGATTTACGATAGGATTGGGAAAGTTTTTCTTTTATTATATTTTTATCTTAACTTCAGCCCCAACCGGAAATGGGCTCTGCCCACGACTAGTGGTAACATATATATATATATATATATATATATAAATATATATATATATATATATATATATATATATATATATATATATATATATATATATATATATATATATATATATATATATCGAATATCTATCTATTTCTATTTCAGTATTCAGAGTTTATTTTTTGTTTAAAACAAAAAATACAGAAAGTAAAATATCTATTTTCATATTTATTTTTTTCTTCTGCACAAAAGAAAATTTTAGAATAATTTTTGAAATGTTATTTTGCTTTTAAACGAAAACCATTTTTAGAATTTATAAATAATATTGAAAAAACATTTGAAATAAATTTACCGTTTTGTTTACTATAATTGATTTTAAAAATATTTAAAACTTTTAAAATTTTGGTTTTTTCAATATATATATATATATATTATATATATATTATATTATATATTATATAATATATATATATAATTATATTATAATATATATATATATTATATATATATATATTTATATATTATTAATATATATTTAGATAATAACTCCACAACCCCTAAATTTAATTAAAAAATTTCGCAGATTAAAATTTACTTAATGATCAATTCTCCATCTCTCAGCAGGATATTATAAGTATGCCAAAATCTCTATATATATATATATATATATTATATATATTATAATAGTATATATATTAATTATATTTATATTATAATATATATAATATAATATATATATATATATTATATATATATATATATATATATATATATATATATATATTAAATATATAATAGGTAATATTACAGACTACGATACACATAAACGCATGGGTATATGTATATAAGAATATTTATAAGATATAAAATTTATCTATATTTATAATTTTATATAGGTTCGTTTTTATACCGTTTACACTATAGATCACATCAACCCAATTCTAAATCTTCGGAAAAGTGAATTTGTTTCAATTATTGATTTTTTTCCCGCTTGCAAAGATTATATCATTTCCAGATAATATCGGATCAAGCCTACAATTTATCTTCGCTTCTTAGGAGCATTCCTTTATTTACAAGTGCCCGTGACGTCTCTAAAAATTAAAAAATTTTAACATTAAAAATATAAGCGATAATATATTTTGATTCCATATATAATAAATTATGCTACATTATGGGAATCGACCTATAATCAAGTTTTGCTATAAATTTAATAAACTCAATAATAGATTCATTATTATCAATATTATGAAATACAAAATACAAAATATGATACATAGCTAAATCAAATATATACATAAAAAATCGATACAGAGGAGAATTCATTGAAATAGTCAAATAATATTACTAATCTCGGTACATTAATTTAAAAATAATTAAATCAGAATAAATCGGAAGAATTTTAGATTTGATTGTACAGATAAAATTGAATAATGTTAAATAATTAATTTATAATAATAATACGATAATTTAATTTAATGCATATGAAAAAATCACATTGTTTTAATTTATAATATACTTTATATATATATACCGCTCCAAAAATTATAATATATATATAATAGAAGTATTAAATATAATAATATAATAATATATCATTATTTTATAGCTATGATTAATCAATAAAACTATTCCAAAAATAATTATACCATTTAATTAAAATAGAGTAAATCAAAATAGAAGTAGGAATAATTCATAAATATGAGGATAAATATAGAATATATTTGAAATACACTTTTTAACGTATATGTTGGGAATAATAATAATAATAATCAAAGATCAAGCACAAAAAATTAACATATATTATATAATAGTGTAGACGATGGCTTCTCCAACCGAATCATTCCACACATGTACATGGATATAATTATGCTCACTATAATTCTTAAATAAAGTGACTACAAGTATCAAATAAAAATCTCATTATCATACGCTGGTTAGGCATGTATAGCTGATAAGATAGTATATAAGCTGATGAGATGTAAATAAAGATAATGTGAATTCCAGATATATGTTATCATTTATCGAGGTTTTGGAATTTAATTAGCTTTTTACTTCTCTGAGATCACCACTAATATTTCAAAGATAGATTTCCATTGATCTCGCAATCTGAGGTCATAGCCTTAAATTATTTCATTTTACTTGTGATAGCTATATTTTCCAGTCTAATGATAGCCCTTTATATGAAATACAACAATGAAAGCTAACTGATACCTTTGCTATGTTCCTTGTCCAAGTTGGCATAAAAGACTTTCTACCGCTTTATTTCTTAAATAACGTTTAAATATTGCTTATCTTTTGGTTATGCTTGTATTTGAGAGGTGTATTAACTGAGTAAAGGTTTCTTATTAAATAAAGGATGTTCATAAAAGTACTATATTGTTTACAATTAATAATTCACAGAACTACAGTATTTATGAGGGCTGTAATGCACCACAAAATTATATATTACTAGACACACTGGTTTACCTATCTGTAAATATAAACTATCTCATGATATAACTATCCCGCATAAACTACACAACTATTGTATAACTATATTTCTTATCAATATCACATTAATGATTTTTGTTGAGATAATTTGCAATCATTTATACCAACAGTCTTCTCAAAACTCGGTTGATGTGAGTGGAATGTCGAAATCACTTGTTTACCAAACGGGTTCCTCTTTTTGATAGAATACTATACTATAATCAAATATATACACTAAACACTAGAGTAATACGTGATGAGAGTGGATTTTTCTATATTCATGTCAGTTGGATCTCTCCTACAAGGATCATCAAGCGGAGAAAAGGAGGATTACATAAATAAGCAGATGATGTATCATAATTGCCTGATAGACAGCCCACGACTGTCCAGGTATGTCGTAATTATAAAATGAATTCGCTAATCTACTGATTTCAGTAACTTAAACGCAGCGGATGATTAGATGTCTAACAAGGATGACGCTTTTTGCCAGCGGACTCTCACCATCACCGATTGGTCTTTTGACGATGTCAATGAACATGGGATTGGGGCCGATTATATTTCCTTAATTGTTCGCATCTATAATTAAGTATGCAATTAAATGAATTTCAGTCATATGGTAATCATCTTCCCTAAATAATATGTATAATATGGATTAACGTTATTTCCTCGAGTAGGGTCCGTGGGATAGAAGAGCGTGTGGCGCTTGGCTCGTGGGGCGTAGTGCTGCGTGTTTGAGAGGAGAGGGGAGACATGTTAAGGGGATGTCGGGGGCCTTATCCCGGAGAGCGGGAAGTAATTGTCGCAGAAAATTGGGATCGATGGTGCAGCTTGAGATCTGATGGAGTGTAATAGGCATTGGTGGTAGAGGATTTTTTTATTAAAATGTGCCGGGAGAGAGAGAAATTGCGCGGGTGGAGCAAGAGTGGAGAGCGATCTGTCACGAAGAGCGGAACGTTTAGATCACAGACTTTTACGTAGTTGTGCGAGTGCTGCGGGAGGGGGGAGTCTCTCTCAACGAGAGAGAGAGGGAAAAGAGAGAAGTGGAGGTGGTAACTAGTGCGGCAGCAATAGGACTATAAATTACGTTAGAGCACGGTTTGAGAAACTAGTTATGCGATTACCTGCTCAGGGAGATGCTAGCGTAGAAGATATAACAGAGCGTCTTGAGTTGGTAGAGATGAGCTCCCTCTCTCGGTGCACCTTAAATGGATATCACAATATCTCGTATCGCAATGTCTATGATAATACTATGAGCAAAAAGATACACTCTATATATATAATATTAGGTATCACGCAATGGCTCCATACCTATTCAGAAGTTACTTATACGTGCACTGATCTCACTCATGCCTAAGGACTATTGTTCGATAATTTTCTAGTGTACGTAATAATAGTTTGTGTGAGATAATTGTATTGAGCGGAGTGATCTACAGGACTTCGTTTGAGCAATTTATCCGTGGTTTCAAAATTAAAGCTTACACAGTGTTTTCATTACAGTATTAACACGAGGAAACGATAATGGATATACTATGAGTAAAATCACCGCAAGACCTATTATACCATTTTTATCTAGTGGATACACAGCAGTAATACTATGAGGAAAATTTTTATTAATTATTCATATATATTATTTATTTAAGAATTTGATAGTGTAATCGGATTGAAAAACGTTCGCCCAGACATTCAATCATAGCATATATAATGTGCATAGTGTACTCATCTATATCAATTGTTAAGATCTATTTAAATGTAATATAAATTAATTGATATTTTAAAATTTACGAAATTTCAAATTATCGCTTCAATTTATTTTACAAATGATCATTATCATATGGTGAGGCTATCAAAATTTATTCGATTTGAGAGAGAAATAATTAATTGAGCACCAGACTAAATTGAAAGTATATTATTATATCATTATATATTTTTAGTTTATAATATCTGGATGTTTATATTAGTATGACTTGAGGAATATATATATTTACTTCATGATTAAATTATTATCTGAGTTATAATTAATTATATTTTAATTTTATTCATAATTTATAATATATATTTAACCGATTTTAATGCATTCGTAACATTTTTAGAACTATTTACCAGTAATTAGTATTTCCATTACGACGTTTAAAATATTTTAAATTTTATATTAATTATATTTATATGAATTTTTGTTTAATATTTCTAAATTATTATTAATTTAGTTATTGATTATTTTTAAATATATTATTTTATATCATATTATTATTATTTATTATGATTGTAATTTTTTTATTTTATATTAATGGTAATATTTTATGTGATCGGCCAGGTATAATGCTTTCGTAACACTTTTAGAACAATATATCATATATTTTTAATTGCTCCTTTCAATATATTTTAGACTATGTATATTCACGCATTTAAAAATGATGTCTAAAAGATAAGTTCTCCGATATATAACAGTTTTGTTCATATATATTTGTTAATAAATGTTTCATGTATATTTTTTTTCTTTCAGCCATTTAATTCTTTAAAATCAATTCTAGTTAATGTGATATTATTTAAGGAGCAGATGAATAGTTTTTATTTTAATAATATAAATTTCTGTTATTTGTATATCTATTATATATATATACAGTCTCCAATTGATAAAAAGAAAATAAAAATTAAAAATAAAAGGATCTATAATAATATAGTATTGATGATGTATCTCATGACAAATGAACGATAAATCACTAAATTAATAATAAAATATTTATATTTTCTTATAATAAATCTTATATACATATACAATGCGTTAATATATGATGTAAGGTCTATGTATAAATAGATTTATATGAGCTACATTGTGAATTTAATATACTCTTATAAATTTTTCATTTATTTTTTGCTGAATAGCATAGAATTATAAAAATGAGTGTATTAATAAAATTCATTATCATTGAATGTTCACTCTTTTCCCAGTTTTCCGTTTCCCTTTCTCATGTTTTAGTAACTCTCACAAATTTTTATGAAAATCTATGCTAAAAAATAGAATATATCACTTCATATAGGATGAAATAGTAACATCTGTTTATTTAGTTTCTTATCTCAATAGTCGTATTTTAAGAAATTTAACATCATTGTCAAAGGAGGTCATATAATATTTAAATGACGAGGTAGTATTGAACTTCTATCAGATCTACTGGTACTAGTTATTTTTGTTATAGGATGAGAAATTGGTTAGTTTATTTACTGAGAAGGCTTGTTATCATCGCTCATAATAGCTGAAAGTCACATATATGGTAAAATTTTAATATTCTGGAGAGAATGTGATATTTAAAAAGATTGTACGGTCTATGTATTGCATCTTATATTATGTTTTCACTCTCACTTTTACTCACTGATCCAACTGAACTCTTAACATCCAAATCCTTTTAATATCCAATTTTTTAATATCGTATATAATTTTCCCGAGAGTAATGTATTAGAATTGTGAGGTTAGATATTAGTGATTATATTTGACAGTTAATATATAAAATAAACTAATATATTAAACTATGATATTTTATTATTATTCTCTTAAAATCTAATATACATATACATGCTGAGTATGTATGTGATTGTACTTGATAATATTAACATCGATAATAAGTACACATGTGATATTTCAATACTATATTAAAATTTCTTTAATTTATTATTTTTTAGAAAATTGAAAAACAATAAAAGTTTTGTATAATTTAAGAGAATGAGTTAAATTACCATATGAAATATCTAATAGACTAAATTAAAATCTGTTCTAATATTTATATTATATACATAATAGGTATATATTTCAATATTTTTTTTTGGACCCACGCGTTTTAAATCACTCGAAAAAACTGGTTGTCTAACAGAATAATAGAACCACTACACACATATAACATTATAAATAAAAATTAAGTATTATCATCTTAGTTTATCAGAGTACTATTAAGTTTTATATGCTATCAGAAAAGAATAATTTATATGAGGACTTACGTATATTCTCACTATACATATCTTATATCTCTGTGTCAATTTCCAATTGAGGTTGTAGGAGGAGGACTCAAATCATAGAGGAAGACTTCTTGCAAATAATCTGATTAGAGATAGTACAATAGAGTGATTGATATTTTATGAGATTCATGAATATAAGAAGATAATTTATCCGAGAAGCGTTACACAGTTACTAAATTATAATTATAACATGTATATTTTTGTAATTATGATAATAACGATATTCTCTACTTTCTCACCGTTATATGGTATACGATCAATATATATATCAGTGGCATTTTCTCCATGTTATAATTTATAACTATAATATTTATTATAGTTACGGCGCTCGACGCTCTAAATAACGATCGAAATTAAGTTCTAGTGTGGCTCGATAAGGTGTAAAAGTGTTCAAAATTTACAATAATTTAGCGAGAATATAATTATAATATATAGAAATATTAATCACCTATATACAATATAATCATCTGAGTGTGCTCTAAATAACCACTCAGTCACGGCTCGCGGAAAAAGAAGCCCTCATTTGCGAGTTGGCTAGAATTGTTTCTAAATATATTGTAGTAAGAACTTATATTAAAATAAGGAAATTAAGAAAGACCTTTCCCAATCCTATCGTGAAATCTCTAGATGAGTAAGGTGGCAATTCTGATATTGCAAGAATGGAATCTTTACCCCAACCCCACTTATATTATTACAAGCAGTATGGAAATAATATGATTGTAGTGTTAGTTAATAGCCAATGCTAAATACATACAAGAGTCTTCGCAGTGCTTTGCAAGTATAAAGCGAAGCGTACTATCAACGCGAGGACATAGCGTGCATCTAGTATATTATATCAATATCATTCGCATCTATAATTATATCCATGTGCAAGAGATAGTGAATCTAGAGTACGCCCTTCTAAGTTTGCTGAGAGGGAGATGGTTCTGTTGACGAAATTGTGGTGTTGTCGTAAACTTATCGAAGATGTCATATATTCTCGTGATCGTAACACGTGTCGTTTTGTTATGAGGGATAAAGATAATTACAGTATGCACTCACTCTGACTCCAACAGTCTCTTGAATTTATAGGTGACTCAGAATTGGAGACAAAAGGAATAGAAATTGTGGGGCGACAATGTGGTAGGTAAGTCTGCTCATTTATAATGTACTTCTCTTCAGATTCATTTATGAACGGGCGCATGTGTGCAAATGATGGATTGGACTAGCATGCACACACCTAATATCACTTATATCTATATCAGCTACTAATTCCTAATGAAAGGCCGCGGATTCAGGGACGGTTTTTACTCTATAGATGAATGTACTGCTGTTCCTGATGTGAGAGGGATATAAATTATCGGAGTTAAATCTTGAGAAGCCAGAAATCCTCCTGACTTTTATTTTTGGTCTTCACTCTCTCCTATTTAAAATCGGGTTAGTGATGGCTAGGTTATTCTAATCATTTTCGTCACGATTTGAGTCGTGTCTAGACGTGTTCGAAAGATTCTGAAGAATGTTTTATGTTAGTTCGCAAAGTTATATATATGTTTCTGAGACGTAGCGAAAGATGTATAGTGCACACAGCATATTATGAATGTGTTTTTCTCGGTAAATTATAATTGAGAAAGAAGAGATTTAGCTATTATATATTAGTTTCGATCTTTCCTACTATATGTGTGATTGCTGAGGACAGAGCGCTCACCTGGAGAAGACAAACAGATACGCGAAGACATATAAAGATTATGAAAGCCACTCAATTCGAAAAGCAAGGCACCTGGACACAACGGACACTTTCCACATCTACCTCTTGCTTCATGACGCAGAATTTGAGAAAATCGAGCTCGTGCAAGATAACGGAGCAATTATTCGGTAGAAAGTGTAGAACATCTCCGTTAAATACTATTAATCTGACGGATTAGGCTACGCAGTTAGAGGTGTAGGATAAACATTGAGCACGCAAGATCAGCCATACGTTTTCTTCTATCGCATAACATAGTAAGCTGTAATAAGGTATTGACTGTATTTGTATTATTCAGATAGTTAATGGTTACACGAGCCACTCAAATTTTATCGGAATAATGAACAATAACAGAATAGTAATTTATCCACACATTCTTGAGGAATTACCTCGGGATGACGATATCTGGGTAGAAAACTAGGAAAGAGTTTCAGTATAAGGGAGATATATAGGAAGCGCAATTCTCTACCAGCGAGAGAGAAGTGAGAGCTATCTTAGCGAGAAAAGTTTAGTATGCGGTAGTGGTGGCAAAGTATCAATGAGTAAAAAAATGCCTACATTCAGTATATGAAAAGAGATGTACTACAAAGTCTCACCACGGCATCTATCTCACGGACTCAGACAAACGGGCGTATAATGGAAGGAAAACCATTAAGATCAGATGAAGGTTCTTATACGATACCAGAGTCTCACCAAAGTATGATCCAATACTAAGCTGTCAGAACACGCCCATAAGACGCGCTCGTTAAAACCTTGATAGATATGTGTGAATTGATATGCTATACAAAAGGGTATTAGAGAAGGGCTGATAATCGTCATGAGCCGCATATCCGAATAGATTAGACTTAGAATATGAGGAAGAATTTGTGGATTGGGTGATGAAACATCGAGAAATTTATACCGGTTAGTTTATTTCTCTATCCTAAAGCTGATTTCAGCCAAGCCATCGCACCGGTTAGCAGTATCCAACGCCATTAACAAGACGATCACTCTATATTTCAATTCACCGAGAGATTGTAATGTTGTTATCTCTAGGTAAGCTAGCACAAGTACAAAGTATCTATAACTCGCGATGGCCCCGCAGAGATATAGATTTCGCACTAATTATTTAAGGTCCTCCTCCTAATAATTGGTGGTTGGTGCATGGTGAGAGAGTCATGTTATCAGAGGCAGAGAGGATGAAAACATATTCTATTTTCACGGGTTTATTATTTTCTATAAAAAATTGTGTATGTATTAGAATATGATCTGTTGCATAGACTTGTTATAATCTGTGCTCATAGAAACGCGTTAGCCTACGAAATGTGTGGATTAGAGTGTCTTGGATCATGTGGACGAATGTGTCCTCCTAACTATATGGCTTCGACTTGGTACATCATTTATGAAGAGGTCCGCAGGTTCACTTTGGTATGATTGGTAGACATCAGAATTGTACACAAAATATTTGGTCTCGAGACACATTATGCTAGTAGAGTTGTAAAGTGGATAATTTTGGGAGAAGAGATAAGAGCTGCGAATAATGTAATTTTCGACAAATTTCATTCAGAGAGAAAAACATGGTCGAGATGATCGTGTGAAAAACACACGCGAAAGAGAGCTGTCAATATATTTTTTAATTTGAAAAATTATATTATTATATTGTATGATATATAGGTATATAATATGGCTTATCGTTATTTTGTTATCATTTAAATCGTTATATTATAAAACCTAGTTTCACAATGATCTATAGTCGAAATAAGTTAATTATAAGTCCGTCAAATGTTCGTTAACGCTGATTTATCATAATTGTTGTAATCAAAAGAATCATGAGTATATGACATGACTGAGTATATGTGAGCTCACGTTAATTATCAGACATTCGGTACTATTACATTTGTATTATATTAGTCACGTCAAGGCTAATTGCCTAGTTGGGCGAGCGTAATGATGATATATATATAATGTAATATATTATTAACGGATTCACTTATAGAAACGAGTACAATTTTTAATTAAGTTTAAAAATATATAATGTGAGAGATATATATTCTATTTCGCATAAGTCACGTTATGTATATCTATTTATACACCGAATAAAAGTAGCCACTAAGCTCGAGACTATTTATCATTAGCTCTCTTCTCCTGAACAGTCTGTTTTGAGAAATCTGGATATTTGTCATATATGTCACACCCAAAATTTGTCACCACCAAAATTTGGCCTTTAACTGATTATATTATCTGAGGTAACTGTATAAAAATACTATCACAAATACTAACATTTGTGATATAAATGTCAAGGAAAACATTGAGAAATCTTTGGAAAAAAAATACTAACAATATTGATATATAAATCGGCGTACGTAAGAATTTTATTTAAGAAACGAAACACACCAATTTATGGAAAAGCGGAAAAGTTCCGGTGCCTCCGTAATTATACCCCATAAAAAAAAATACATGGCATTACATATTACTAGTGTTAGAAAATTCTAAGTTATTATAAGCATTATTTATCTGCTATACAATTGTGGACGGTTCAATTCTATTGTCGGCCTTACGAGTTATATTTTTCGACATCTCGAGAGAGTAGTAATTATTGTGTCTTGGTTATGTGTGATTGCGCATCGAAGCATTCATATGGCCTTCTCGGTGAGTCTTTTGACTGAGCAAATGGTATTTTTCTTCTTAGAGTGTCTTTTATTAGCTTCAGTTTTCTGTTTATAAAGATAGATTTTTCGGGTCGTTCATGCTTCGTTTAGTGTTTTCGTGGAGTGGCTTTTGAATATATAGAGAGTTTTGTTGTGCTTTCGCGCGGGCATTATAGTGTCATTGTGTGCTTGTATGTAGGTTGTTTAGGAGTTGTTATGGCGGAAGGCCATGGTGCGAGTTACGCTTCTAAAGGTTGTATGCTTATATGGTGCTTTATTGTAGTGCTTTATGGTTTCGCTCCTTGAGAGTGATACAAGACAACTGGCACGCTGGTCAGGAGGACGAAAACTATCTAGGATACGGAGTTATTATATTTATAAATATAGTTAAATGTACTTGTATTAATTACAGTATTTTAGAGTATGATAAGACTGGGCTGAGGATTATTTCAACTTTTATTTTGTTTCTAAGAGTGTTAAGAGGCAGTGAATACACAACTCAATTTATATTCCCGTGATCAAAAAATATTTTTTCAATACTTACACCTAGAAAAATAACGGATGAAGACGACAGTATCTTATAGAGAAAAACGCCAAGACTATGATTGAAAACTCTAGTAAAGACTACCGTATATGGCTTCGTTCATCATCACATTACAATAATACACTATTCCTATGACGTTCCATAAATATTATTATACGAGTAGATATATATGCCCAATATATATAATACGAAAAAAGTTATTTATGTATTATTTACAAATAAAGTACTGTATGGCATTATTTTTATAAAATGTATTTAATATCATAATTTCTAAAGATGTCATAACAATAATTTATGGTTTTGTACATTTGGTGAGCACCGCGAGCACAACGCACTACGCCTGAAATCTAAGCGAAGGGGTTGACGTTAAGAGAACACTAATCTAATCAGATAAACAGTTCCGAGAAGGCTAATATATAGAGATCATGACTTTTCTCCTAACGGCAGGATATGAGACACTATGTACGTGCATTAAAGCTAGAATGGGCAGGCGGAATTAAAAGATCGTTGTCACGGGAGACACATAGAAGTATATTATATAAAACTTTAATTAAATATATCCACGCCGGATAAGACGGTAGAAGCAGCACAAAGTGAAAGTGAGGCACCGCAGCGAAACTCATAGTCTACCTGGCACGATGCACTACACTCAGCAACAAGGCATAACATCGCGTGTCGCAGTATACAGAGCACCGTAACACTATTATGCTAACGCGACGGGCGGGATTATAAACGGAGTGTGATGGCGCACCCACGAGTAGCTAAAGTTCCGCCATCGTAAGCACTTACCCGCTTACTGTGTAGACCACTCACACTAATAAAGGTAACGGGCAGTAACAGGGAGCAACACAATTTCGGAATACGGACATTTAAATATCGCACTTATGAGTGCGTACATATGAACATTAGAAAAGTGTGACAGAACAGTTTAATAGTCATTATTGACACCTTCGTGAGTTTAAAGCTCGAAATCCAGACAACGTATACCCACGCATTATAGTCCGCAGATGGAAAACTCTAGAGAGACTCCACAGGGTAAGAATTATGCCAGTATACACATAAATGCGTTCAACACATTATCTTAAGCCGGCGCGAAGAGAAGAACGCGTGGCCATCTGTCAGGTAAAATGATAGTAATCTAGTATTAAATGCGCTCGTATATTTATACGTTCTCTCCAGAACAATGTTACTCTAACACCAACTTGTAAAAACTACAGTTGCTTTTCTTTGAGGAGCGCAAATCGCTTTATGCCAGGAGCCATCAGATGGATTGTTGGTTTTTTCTAGATATGGGATATCTACCTTGATAAGGCAAGGCATGTTATATAGGGACACACGAAGGAAAGTAGGGAAGACCGCTCGAGGGAGAAGAAGACAATGGAAAATGAAGAAAGGTGTCTTTAGTAGACGGCGCATGGCCTTGTAAGTTAAAGGTTAGAGTTTATTGGTAACGAGTATCGGAAAAGGTTTCCACGATTTGCGTTGTATAGCCAGTGAGACCTCGCCAACGCACATGAGGATTTCTATTCCAAGACTAGAAAGTAAATATATGGTATAAATGAAACATTTCCGGAAATTGATTATTTCAACCATTGGAGGAACGATTCAAATTCCTTCGTTCAACCATTTAACTAATTTGACTGTGGATTACAACATCATCGGAAAAATTATGGAGATCTCCTCGTGTTTTAATAACTTAGAAAAACTCGGAATTCGTTTAAACCACATCCATCCTTCAACTGTCTTTGATAGCGATAGAATAATGCTCCTAATTTTGAAAACCAAAGTTAAGGTCTTAGAGTTGATTTTGAGCTTTTACTCGGATGAAGAACTATTTCCCAATTACACCTACCCTTTTTTGTCTGAGATGCCGGGAGAATTTGATAATCCTGTTAGACTTAGATGCATTAACTGCCACGATAAACGTTTAACTAGTATATTCATGGTGGTGGAAGTCGAAAATCGAAGAATAATGGCATGGGAAATCAATGAAAAAGGATTCGAAAATAATCTGAAATTTACAAATACAAACAGAATGGGGAGAGAAGCAATGGAAGGTGAAGAATATGGTGACGCGTATGATACCTCACAGGAGCAACGAGAAATAAGAATGATGGGATATAAATTTTACGAATGTTTTAGAGAGTTTTGTGATAGCAAGAGGATAGATGTGCGAATGTGTCTCATGTGTAAGTCGATTCGTTACGTTATGCTGTTTTTGATGCGCTACCTTTTCGACAAGAGACGACTATTTTATTTCTTCTATGATTCCGACTATATTGGAGAACAATGCAGCTCGCATATTTGTAATAAAAATCACACGAAACTGCAAGAGAAAATAATCGATTGTTGGGATATAAATTTGTTTAGAACCAATATACAAAGGGCGATTAGAAAACCCGATGGTTTTCTAGAATTGAAAATAGGAGATGTCTGTGAATTTAACACTATCCTTCAAAGAAATGAAAACTTTAATACGACTTCCTCCCCTTCCCATTTTGAAAATGTGCATAATTTAAAGCTGGTGGTGGATGAATTTTACAAAACACGCTATGAACCCAAATATTTAAGTTTGAAATTCGGCAAAACATTCCCAAACTTGAAGAGTTTAGAAATCAGATGTAAAAATTATTTATATTTGATTGCCCTTGAATACGTCGATGAAAGACTCGAGCTTTTAAACATGTTTAAAAACTTGAAAGAATTAAAAATTGATTTCGTTCAAGCTTTAATTCCTATTTTAAAAGTTTCTCTAAATTTAGAAAAGGTTACAATATTTTTTGGGTTGAAGGTTATTGGACCGAAGTTTGATGGTATTTCTATTTCTGCAATTTGTAATTTTTTGAACACTTTTACACCTTATCGAGCCACACTAGAACTTAATTTCGATCGTTATTTAGAGCGTCGAAAAAATATTAAGTATTACCACAGTGATAAATGCCACGTTATTGATCGTATACCTATAACGGAAAGGAGAATCGTTTCTATCAAAAACATGTTAATAACTTTGACTGACGCCTCCGGAAATTCTCTTATTCATTGGAATATAAAACGATACCATGGATTTGAGAGCCATGATTTACCCCCTCATTTTAAAACATTAGATGGCTGTGACGAAATGATGCTAAATTTCTTTGAATATGACTTATGTCTGAAACAAGATGTCTACTTTTCATCTTATAGAAGTATGTTCTATTTTTTAGCAAGTTTTCATAAAACTACTCCAAAAATATTCCATTTAATAAATGGAACAAGAGAGGACATCAATGATCATGAATTTTTTAATACACTTTTTAACGTTGTTGAACAAAAAATAAAGAAATTTATAAGTTGAATTCACATGTGCTTTATCGTGTATTTACAGACACACACATACGCATGTATATGTATAAGATTTTAAGAAAAAAAAATTCTAGTTTAATTTAGTTTCGTTTTTATACCTGTTCACATCACATCACCCAATTCTAATACATTCGGAAAATTATCTCGATTGTTTAAAATGAATTAAAATATCTTTCCACGTACATGAAGTGAGGGACCGAAAATTAACATTTTTATAGTCCGTACTACGTTTTAATTCCTCTATAAATTTCATTATGTTGCTTTCAGCTATTAGCGAGAAAACAAGCCTCAGAAACACCAATTTCCTCCTATAACAAAAAAACGATACCATGGATCTGAGAGTCATAATCTACCTCGTCATTTTTAAATATTAGACCCCTTTGACGAAATGATGTTAAATTTCTTTAAATACGACTTATGGCTGAAACAAGATATCTACTTTTCATCCTATAGAAGTATATTCTATTTTTTAGCAAGTTTTCATAAAACTATTCCAAAAATATTCCATTTAATAAATGGAACAAGAGAGGACATCAATGATAATGAATTTTTAATACACTTTTTAACGTTGTTGGGCAAAAAATAAAGAAATTTATAAGTTAAATTCACATGTGCTTTATCATTATTTACAGACACACACATACGCATGTATATGTATAAGATTTTAAGAAAATAAAAATTCTAGTTTAATTTAGTTTCGTTTTTATACCTGTTCACATCACATTTTTTATAGACCTTTATTTTTAATTTTTTTTTTCTTTTCATGGATAATGATATAGATATACAAATAACAGAATTTTTATTAAAAAACTTTCGTTCTTAATACCAATACGAATTTTTTTAATTAAATAATAAATAAATTATTAAAAATTATAAAAATATTTTTTAAATAATAATAAATAAAATTTCAGTATACAAAAATATTCTAAAACGATAAATAAATAAATTCAGCTAAAAAATTTGTAATATTTTTAAACAACAATATAGTTATTTGCAATATTATTATTATATGGTTTTATTAAAACTAAAATATAAAATGTTTTTCAGCCATGTTATGAAAAAATTTCGTAATTCATGATTTTTTCAGCTCGTCGATCGATTTAAAAACTAATCTAGTAATTTCTTCGCGCTGAAATTCGCGACGTTTTAGGACGTAAACGATGTCTTTGACATCAAATATTAGGATTGCCGTATATTTCCTTAATTTCGTTTTTTAAGTGAATAATATCATTTTGGAATCATCTTCCAAATAATTATGTAAATACGTTTCCTCGATAGTCGTGGATAAAAATGTTTCTTTTCCTTGCTCTTCTATTCTCGTGTTTACGTAGAATGTAGCGAAACATTTTAAGGATCGGTCCTTGATCCCTCTAAATACCAAGTATTTCGTCAGAAAATTATCGATGGTCAGCTTGAGATCTATGAACTTTTGTAATAGGCATTGTGTAAATTGGATTTTTTTATTAAAATTGCGATAGAATGGAAATTGCGGGTTTCAGAAAGTTTTATCTCACCAGATCTCCGGGTAACGTTAGATCACAGACTTTACGTATTTGCATTGTGCTCTTGAGCGGTATTGAGCCTTCTCTTTTCGTTCTATAACCAATCTCAACTTTTATATGTCATCCCTCGGACAATATGTTAAATAATATACATGCAATGTGTCTGAAAGTTCGGCCCGGACCCCACTCGAAAATAAAACTTGACATCCAAATCTCCAGTTCAAACATGAGATGCCAATTCGGATGACGGCAGAGATCGCCGCCGGAGTTTCTGGGTCTGGCGATCGTCGCCGTGGTGCTCATCCGTACCTCGCGCAACTTTTCGAAAAACAACACGCACTATAAACACTTCTTGAACTACTGATTAGACTAAACCGAGATGGATTAATTGTTATTGCTAATAGTTGTGGGACGGACATTATGAAAATAATGGACACTGGTGCGAGCTTAATAGCGGATTGGTCCCGCATATTGATCATTAAAAATGAGAACAACTATAAAGAAGATTCATGGATTTATGATATGCTTTTTGATTCCACTTTCATGAGTGTGCGAGGATACATGTTATATTGTTGTCTTTAACTCATTCTTACAGCTTTCGGGGGAAATTTCCGGCCCTACAATTCCTTTTGTTTTAATTAAGGAAACATAAAATTCAAATTTTCTAAAGGGAACAATCATTAATATAATTTTGGTACAAATCGTATAATAGAAGGGAGCGTTTTTTTTTGTGGCATCCATTATTCCAAAAATAATTCAGGGTTTCTGCAATGGTGTTTTATGTGCAGCGTCTTATGAGTTGTTTTGCTAATACAAGCTGCAAATGCAACGAGATAATTTGAATAATTTACAGAGAAGTTAAAACGTAGATATACGAAAGACCTAATATAATAATAGTTTTAATTGTCACGAACCCCTATTACTTGCTCACGAAAAGTAATACTTTGCGAGTGAAAGGATATCAATTACCCTCATTTAGACATGGTAATCTTGTGTATAATATCAGAGTTTCTAACAAAATAGTGTAGAACAATCTTAGAGATTGTAAGGTCTCTCTAATAGATAATAGGAGGAAAATGTGCAAATTATATTTAGAGCATCTTAAAAATCTAGCATACAGATCATATATACATATGTTGGACATTTCGAAAGAATACCTCACAATAGATAGATACTAAACCATCTTAAGATGACTAAAAATAAACACTATTATAAACTCTTACATTTAACTCTTTCTCTAGATGTCAATAGATTCCGGTGTTGGTAATAGTCACTACTATAATAAGATCAAATATCAAAAAATGGTAGTGGCATGACAAGAACTTCGCTTACATACTGACTCTTGTAAAGTACCTTGAAAGTGCAATTGGGAAAGATATATTGCTTTTTAAAAAGATTGGTTAATAACTATTTTTCTGTAGTAGAATGACTTTTTCTAAATAGAAAAGACAAATAAAAAATAAGATTATAAACTTCGGACGGAAATAGGCACCAAGTTTGTGAGTGCCTAAGAAAATCAAATCTAATCATTGTCGGAATAATCTAAGATGTAGAGGATAGTAAATAAGTAGCTAGAACACGTACGCTGAATGCACGACAAAACTAGAGATAAGATTTAGTTCTTTTAAACCTGCTAGGATAATGAAATCTTAAAGTTTTTGATAATATAGTGCATTTGAAACATAAGAGCGGCAATCGACGATGGATCGATTCAACGTTAGGGAAATAAGAGTGGAGAGTAAATGTAAAACTTAAACTCATAGGCGTGAGGGTACGTAGGTTTCACATATTGGCAAGTTTATAGGGGAGGTACGGTTTGGGGGATTTTCCGGACAAGTTTTCAAAATTTTCCGGAAAAACGCTAAAGTGTCTCCCCTTTGGCTTGTATAAGAATTCCAATTATGTGTAGGAAATTAAAATAAGCTTTATAAAATTAAGTTGGTAAAGCTTTATTTCCTAAGCTTTGTGGTAAAATAGCTTTCTATTAAGGAATTGTAGCGGGTAATAGAGCTTTTACATTCTAAAGGTTTTGTGAATACGTAGTGCATGGTTGGATCAATATGAAGAAGGCATCTTTGACGGATAAACAGTACGTGAGGTTGGAGGAGAGTGGAGTGGACATGGTGTGTAGTCGACAGAACGAGGTCCTGTTTGTCGTTGGTGGCAGAAAGAATTTTGGGGACGGAATGATGAAAAAGGAGCGTGAGACACCACCGGAGGGAATCATAATATATTTTATGGTAATATAATAAACAATATATAGCTAAGATAACTAAAAGGGTATACTATACCTTAATAAGAGTATTATTATGTAATAGTAAAAGTATAAAGAAAGTCACACAACACTAATCATATTATATATTATAGTATAGCTATAGGAGGAGATTGAGTACCTCACACTTTCCCATTGTGTGTAGAGTATAGAATTTTGTAAAATGCTTAGTAATGGAAGATATATAATATTATATATATATAAGCATATATATATATATATAATAAGACATAGTAGGCGGAATATAGGAATAATTTTAATGAAGAAGAACTGTATATATATATATATTGCACTCCTTTATATATATATAATTAAGGATATGTTAACTAGATAAAAATAATAAAATAAATGATAAATGAAGAATTATTAGTTATATAGTTATAGAAATCAACTACAATTATTTTCTATACACTCAGTATTCACTACCTAAAATAATTATTTTAAGGCTCATTGCATCCATTCTACAATTAAATCTTTCTACTGCAATCTGCTATTTTAATTCCCAAGTTTTTTTTCAATTAACATTATATATATATAGGTTATTTATATAATATATTATTTATATTTAGTTAGGTCCTACTAACTTACTATCAAATATATACGAGATTTAGAGTAAGGGTAATAGGATAGTGAAGAGAGAAGAAAATGGACTGTCAAAGCACGCAGCAATGTAGGGTAAGAGTATTGGAACAGAGAGGAGAGAGAGGTAGGGAGACGTGCTGAGGAATAGAGAGCAGTGAGAGGAAAATAGATGTCAGAGAGGCTTCAGGGCAGCACTGAGAGAAGAGCACAGTGAGTAAGTTAGAAATAGCATTAGGTATGAAGAATTCTTAAGTATGAACGATCTTCAGAAGAAGAGAGGTTCAATATGCCGAGAGAGAGAGAGTATATGAGATCAGAAGATGAATAGCTGACCGTAACATTTATTATATGATTATATTATATTGTTAAATATTTAAGTATTAATAATACTTCATACCTATAATCGAAAATTAATGAATCTAAATCAAATAGAAATAAACTCAGAATTATGAATTCGTGAAGAATCATAAAGAGTTAATATAATAAAATAATTATATGAATGTATATAATGAAAATAATAGGAATAAAATTATTATTTTTATAGTATTATTTGGTTGTAATAGTTATAGTTTTAATGTCTATGCTTGCGGCAACTGGATAATCGGCTTTCTCAGGATTATGTGAGGTATTCCGTGCTGTTGGGGTTTTATTTGTATTAGGGGTTATGTTGTTGGTCTTTTTTTGGTCTTTTTTTCATTTAACCCTACCTATTTAGGATCTGAAATTTATATTCAGGCTATTTGGGTAATGAACATTTTTTGTATCATGTATGGAAATTTTGTTGCTTTATTTCTGATTGTCCTTCTCTCTTTTTTATTCTTTCGTTTGTTTTTTTTTTGTTTTGTTTTTTTCCTGGGATTTTGTTACTTGGTGTGCATTTTTTTTTTGTAAATTTATTTTTTTCTGTTTTTTTTTATTGTCTTTTTTTTTTTTTTTGTTTTTATTAAGTAATGATAGTTTGACGAACTTGGTTATCTTGCGGATATTTGTTCTTTTTCTGTATCGATTACTTCTTTCCTTGTAGTGTCTATTTCTGTAGGGTTTCTTTTCCGTTCCTCGTTTCCTCTCACTCGTTTCCCTGGTGGGTCTCCACTTCCGGGGTTTCCTGGGTCTCCCCTTTCCTCTCCTTTCCGTTTCCCGGTGTTCCTCACCGTATAACACGCAGTCCGCTTGGGCCCATCATCACACTTTTGATCGGTATATGTGCGTATAAGTTGGGCAGCTGAATACAATCTATCGTCTTCGTATCTTTTTTTGTGTCGTCGTCTACAACCCATGATCTTTTTATATCGTTGGATTTAGGGTTAGTTTCTTTCTCACATGCCAACACACATATAGGGCTAATTATTTCTATTTTGCTCACGCCGCGTGGCGGGATTTATCGTATGGGTATGGTGCGCGATTTTGGGGTTGTCAGATTTCAACAGTACGTGGTTGTTGGGATTGATCAGTCTTTTCAGTTGGTTGATTTTATTTATTTTTCTCGTACCTCCAATGGTCGGTGGTGGCCATGTTAGATTGTCTGATGGGGCTTTTAGGATCCGTGATGCAGTTGTCTAAAGAATAGGATTTGGTGGGTCTTCCTAGGGGTGTGCTCTGGTCTCGCATAAGAGAAAGCTGCGGAGGTAATCCTATTAAAGGAGGTGGGGAAGGGGGTAAGGTGGCTCTCGATGTTGGCTCTTTCGTGGGGATGGGTTCAGGTGCGGACCTTTCCGTCTACTTACGCTCCTATTCAAGTTGGGTAAAGGCAAGAATTCTTTTTACTACCAAGGGTGAATTTCGGGCTACTTCTTTCGTGTGTGGAGTTTTCAGTAAGGAATTGTCCCTGTGAACTTTATCCTTTTCTGAGTGAACCAGCTAGGTTGGCGACGGGGGACCAGCATTGCTTTTTCGTCTGGGAGTGATGATTATACTGGCCTGAGCAGTAATTCCTGCTCGCATACGAATTTGGATCTTTTACTTAAGATTAGTTTGATTATAATTTTCAGGTGACTTTCGCCTTCTTACTACGTACTCTTCCTTTGGCTACTCATAATATGGCGTCGTGATTGCAGCTGGTAATCGACGTATACCCATTGATATTCAGGGGGCCTTGTTGTGGTCATACTGATTTATTTTTATGGATCACTTTGAAGCTCTTTGTATATACACCAATAAGATGAACATTGGAACTGACTACTGTTACGCTCATTTCGTGGTCGAACTTCTCCTTCTGGTTGTTTTCCTCTATGCATTCCTTACTCTTGGGAAAATATTCGTTGACACTCTTATATCAGTGGTTTTTTACTTGTTTCTGGTATTTCAGTTTGGGGTGCGCAGTCCAGATTTAAATCTTAAATCTATGAAAAATTTTATTCAGCGAGGCGTGAATTTGTTTTTCATTTATATAAAACGGGCACATTTGATAACATCGCCTTGTGGAGATATAAACAAGTATATATTATATACTGCTAGAATTTTTCTAATTCCTTTTACTTGTAGAATGATATTCTTAATTATAATTTACATGTTTATTACTTTTAAACATATTTATTCACTTTATAATATTCTTTTATCTTTTTTAATTCGGAGGTAACATTTTTTTAATTTCTCACCACTTTGTGTTCAATTTTTCAGTTTTTTCTTTATTTTATTTGTTTTGGTTTCGCGTGTCTCTTATTCGCATTTGCTTTTCCAATAATATCTCTGAATTGGGTGCTTCCTGGATTTTGTTGTTTTAATTTCATCTTAATGATGATTTGGTGTAAGTTGTTAGTCTTTACCCGTTTAACAGGTATTATTTATTTCAATTGAAATTTTACTTTTTTTCTTTTCTTGTGGTTTTTTTGTTTTTTTCACTCTTCTATAGTTTTTTTTCTGGGTCCCTTTCGGTCCAACTCGTATTACGTCTCGATATTTCATACACTGAACTTTCTTGAACTTAGAGTAAAATATTATTTTTTTTTCATGTTAACAATACATTAAAGGGCATCATTCTATTAGTGTTTGTTCATTTTTTGGCTACCACAACCTCTGGTGTATTCCATATTTGACCCAAAATAATGTGTCGGCCTAATTTGTATTGTTCTCTTAGTGGCATCTGGGCATCTCTAGCCAATTTTCGGGCGATTGATTCTGGGTATCCCCTTCTGTCATTCTACTCACCCAAATAGAAGTATTTACGAGTCTTGACCTCCGTGTGTTCAAGCCAGGTGTCTAAGCCCCTACTGAATGTTTTTACATGGCATATACATGGTGAGTTTCGAAATTAATTGGTCTCATGCTGTATGTCTATTAAAACAGTCAATCTTAAGTGTCGGCTTGCCAAAATGAGACGTTTTGACCACTTAACACTATACACTGTGAAGAATTTTTAGTGGATACTTTAGCCATTAAGGACTCATGGGACGATACTATCAATGGGTGATTTAAAATGTTTGCCCGTGGTATTTCGTCCATTTCTCCCAGTTAGATTTGGCCGAAGTCAAACAACAGGATCATTAATATCCTAGATAAAAGTGAATAGCGGCCTGGCTAGCAATGTGTGGAAGTCAAAATCGGAAATGATGTCACGGTGAACATATAATAACCCACAATTTTTTATAGTCTTGTAGTATATTACCATTTAGATAGTTATATAATTTTATCTTTTTTTTTTCGTCAAAAAATTCTTTTCTGGTCGAATACTCCCATTGTGTTTAAAATAAAAGATCGAAAATGTATGGTCAATCAGGGTTCAAGAAACCGGGTATCTAATTATCTATAAATATGCGTTTTTTAACGAGTACTTAGTGTATTACCTGTGGTTCTGGCGATCGAAGCGGTTTAGCAGATAGTTTCCCCAGGCGGTATATAGGTTAGTGGACTTTTTGTAATGTTAAATAAATGACCTGACCATCGAGACCGGTTTAGTACTCTCTTTGACGACGTCGTCCGAATCCATAATCGTCTATTTTGTGATTTAGTGTTTTCTCAAATAAATCGAGGGTTTTTTATGATAATTTTAAAAAGATTGGCTTCTTCACCGTGAAATCGACCTCTCGGAAAAAATCTGTGAATTTTTTTACATTTTACCTTATACTTCGAACTATTTTGGAACGTGAGAAGTCACTAGGAGATATGGGCTGAAACGGTCGTCGTACTACCAGCGTTCGATTTTGGTTTTAGGTGTTTTTTGAGGGAGTTACGAAAGTACTAAATGTAGTGAGTTGCTGAGGATGATTGTAGAACGCTTTGCCTGATCGTCCGGGACACGCGGAACTAAGTATGGAGATGAAAAAAGGAATATTTTAAATGGAATAGATAAGGGGTGTAATAGTTTTTTATATAGAAGAATGATGATATTATAAGAAAGAGTTAAGCTAAGATAGAAATATTATTAGAGTGTATGTATGGAATTAGGATGATTTTTTCCGTTTAGACTATTAATATTTTTTTTTTTAGTTGCCTCAATTTTGAGAAAAGATACAAATGGTTATTTTTTTTTATTATACATTTAATATAATGTTTTCAGTGTATTAAATATAATATAATTTTAACGGATTCCTGTTAAATTTATCGTGGAAGTCGGGAAAAGGAAACATTTTGATTAATTATCAGTCATAAATGAACTGGTTATAGAATATGCAAACTAGTCGTTCATATTTCGCATCATTGTTAAGTATCGTGTTCGGTAGATCTTCTTATGAAAATTATAATATCCTGTTATATATGGTAATTAAAGTTAGTTTTTTTTATATTTTTATTTTATATATTATAATTATATAATATTTAATTAATATATTTATATATATATTATATATATTAATTATATTATATAATAATATATTTTAAATTCCGAATATTAATTCTTATTAATGCCGTTATATAGTTTACATAGTTCTTAAAATCAAATTTTTTTATTTAATATATTATATTATGTTATTATATTATTATATTATAATATTATATATATTTATATTATTTTTATATAATATATAATTAATTAATATATATTTATATATTATATATATTATAGATATTTTATATATATATAATATATATATATATTAATATATATATAATAGTATATATATATATATATATAATATCATTTTATATTATTTTCACTGTCGAACATTTGTCACTAGCTTCAAAGAAAATATTAAAAATAATAAGATTAATGTTTTAAAAAATATGATATTGTTGATGACCTCATTATGTATGTGCATTCCATTTTTGACTTCATTGTATATATAATTGAACAAATTTGGTCTTATAAGGGTGCCTTGATTCTTCCCTCATACTACTTTTATGAATTTTATTTCTTTTTCCCTAACCACCGTACTTATCATAAACAGGGAATTCCCGAACAAGTCGTATGTTTTATACCCACACGGAATGATGAATTTCCAAATGGTGTTCATGTAACGTATTTTGAAAGTTTGACTTTGTTGTAGATGTGAATCGTTAAGGGGAAAAATATTTATTATAAGTAGCATTGATGAAAATTTATTTATCTTTAATAAAGAGGGACGATAAAGATTATATCTGCAAGAGTTATATATCTGATAAAAACAAACCTATTTAATTTTGAAACCGAATTATTAAAAATGGAAGTTCATTTAATTCCTAACAAATTTTTGAAGCGATTATTACAGAACTTTTCCGAAAAGTATTTGAAATGTGCTGAGATCGGATTATTGCGATATTTCCCCCCCTTTGGGAAATCTTGGAATTTTTACTTCTCATAAGGAAAAATTCATTTTTACCATGTGTGTAATTTTGTTGCAAACATTTTAGATTCCGTTTAGAGATGGAATGGAGAAATGTATCGATTTCGTTTCGGGGAGGTAAAACGGGAAGGTTGGAATTCATTCAAACGTCATCTTCTAATTTCTTTGCAATCCGGTTTCCTAAAATTGGTGTGAATGATTATTTTCATTAATTTGCACTTTAACGAATGAGTTTGTATTGGTATAAGATGGGGAAGAATAGATAAATTATTGGAAGGAGGTTTTTTTATATGTGTTCATTGGTCTTTAGTTGCTCAAATTAATTTCCAACCTTTATATAATCGAGTATATTCATCTTCTTCATTCCAGGTCTTTGCTTCAAATCCTTGTATTTAGAAATGAATGTAAGTGTAAATTTGTTTCGATTATTATTTGTTTTGATTTTAGATTGAATGAGCTATTTTCTTTAGAAATTTGAGAAGAAATTTTATATTGCGTGGTTGGATTTCGAGAATAGATATTAGTTTAAACAGTTTGATACATTAGGTGCTTAGATGGGGAAAATAAGAAATATTTTTTTCATTAAAATGTCTTCGCGTTACTCGATGAAACATCACTTGTTGAATGGAGGTAAAGAAGTTTGATAGAAAATAATTGGTGATATTTTTAGTTTTTAATTTATTATGAGACTATTTGATTTTGGAAAAGTGGCTATCTGAACGATGGGAGGGGTAATGGAATGGGTGTTGTTTGGACATTGCTTTTTTTAAAGCATTATTGGAAAGGTGGAATTTTTATCATTTGAGAAGAGTCGTGAGGAAGAAGGTTGAGAGCGTATTACATTTATTCGAAAATAGGGTGGTTTTTTATTAGTGGTTAGTTTTATAAGTTCGTATGTAGATACAAAATGATTAGGGTTTACGTGATTATGTCAATATTTGGGGTTTGCGGGAGACGCCAGGATAAGGTAGAAGGAATATAACTTCAGTAGGTTTGATTGGTTTAGGTAGGGTTTGGTGATTTTGAGAAGCTAGAAAGTTGTGGAAGTTTTTCGTGTAAATGATAGGATAGGAGTTTGAATTTAATCTTCGTTAGTGTATTTCTGAAATAAATAATTTGTATTCGTAGAAATGCGGCTATTTATTGTGCGCAGTTGAAAAGACGATGTTTAAAATGACTCAATGAATTGGATTTCAATTCTTTTAATTTTGGAATATGTGGATTGGGTGAAAATGATTTGGGGTGATCGGGTTATTAGGACTTAAACTTAATTATAAGTGATGATCTTTTAGAAGTGTTGAATCCTCTTTATTATTTATTTATCATTCCCTCTTTATTATTCATTTTATTATACTTTTTTTTTCCTTGTTATATCATAAATTGTGAAAAGGATTATCAATAGACTTAAGTAAGAGAATAGATTTAATTGATTAAATTAATATAAAATAGAGTAATCATTTTATATTAAATATTAAAATTTTTTATTTATATATATATAATATATGATTTTTTATTTTATATTATTTTTTATTTATTACAGTTTATTAATAGTAAATTATTCGTTGTTATATAAACAACCAAAAATAAAAATTTTTATTTTTTATAAATACACCCATAAAACATTAATTACATACTTAATTTTTCTTTATCTATAAAATTTAATTAATTTAAATAAGTTTTTTTTTTTTTTCTTTTCAACAAAATTAATTATTTATTATACAAATAAACTGTTACCTAATTCAATAAAGAGTGTAGTTTATTTTATTTATTTTTTATTCAACAAGATAAAATTTCATTATTAACAAATAAAATTATAGTATGAAATAAAATAAGAAAAATATTTTTAAAATTTTAATAAAAATTTTATTTTTAAATTTCAAAAGATTAAAATTTTAAAATTTTTTTTTTTTTTTTTTTTTTTATTATTATTTTTTAATAATAATTTTATATTATGTTCTTAAAATAATTTTAAATACAGTACGAACATTGATACTATATAACATTAATTAT
>JABUQX010035412.1:0-25000 GCA_015478945.1 Trachelipus rathkii
CCTCTAACGCTGACCAAATATATGGCGGCAGAGGATCGTCAAACCACCACCGATCACGAAAGCGTTGCCGCTGCTACCGCAACCGCAACCGCAACCTCAACCGCTCAAATAATTACAACGATGCATACCGAAGCTTACGTTCCTCTGAAAACTTTGATTTTTCGTATCGACTCTTACGAAACATTTATAAGAATAACGAATGAAATGAAAGAATCGTTATCGAATATTGAAAAACTCAAAATTATCAACGTAGAAAAAAATCCTTTCACCCACGACGAGTTTTTGGAATTGATAAAGAACGTTTCGGTGGTCTTTCCAAATCTTGTCGCATTCGGACTATCGTGCGAGTGCCGTCAAAGCTTATTAACCGCTAATTATTGCGACTACCACTCCGCTTCGAGTTTTAGCTCCTCTTTTTCCTTGAAAAAAAAATTGGATTACGCTTTAATAAGAGACATGCTCCTCGAGTCGAAAAAATGGAGACAACGCTTAACTAAAATTGACTCGTTGGAATCGAGTCGTCTACCTCTTTCGTTTAAGAAATTAACCACACTAATTTTGGATTATAACGACATCGAAGATTTTATGAAGATCTCCTCCTTGTTAAATAACCTTCGAGAAATCAAAATGCGTTTAAACAACCATCGACACCCATCTACCGTCATTGACAGCTATCGCGTAATGCTATTTGTCGCGAAAACTAAAGTGGAAACGTTAGAATTGATCGTTAGCTTTTCGTCGGAAGAAGAATTATTACCCACCTACCCCTTTTTGCCAGACACATTTATCAAATATTCGAAATTCAAGTGCAAAAGCTGTGATTCCAACGAAAAGTTTGTTAATCTAGTCATGGCGATTGAAATCGAAAACGAGAGAATCTTCGAATGGAAAATCAATGGAACACCCGAAGGAGTAAATAACCCTATAATATTTGCAAAGCAAGTAAAAGAAAAAGCAGCGCCAGTGAAAGAATTAAAAGACCCTGGAGAAGAAAGCGACGACGAATTCGAAGAAGTGGTCGAAAAATATTCGTTCATGGAAGTGCTTGATTTGGATTTGAAGTTTAAGGATCTTTTTCAGGAAAACCTTGAACGTAATTTTACGCGAATAAGGCAATGTCTCTTGTGTACTGGAATTCACTCGGCTATAGGATACCTGATGCGTTCTTATTTCCAATATGGTACGAGAAAATGTTTTTCTTGTTTGTCTTTTCACTCCTTCCTCGAGAGCAAAATAATTAATTCCTGGGATTTGGAACGTTTTAGAACCAATTTGCGAAGGAAAATTAGAAAGATCGATGGTTTCTTGGAATTAGAGATAGGGAGTGTATGCGAATTTAATGCTATCATCGAAAAAAACGACGTCATCAAATTTCTGAATAATTCGAGGTATCCGTTCGAAAACGTGTTTCATTTAAGGTTGAAGTTCGATGAATCTTATAGATGTTTTAAATCTCCTACGTTACGTAGAAACCTTTCTTCTTGCGCACTGAATATAAAAATCGCCAAAGCGTTTCCAAATTTGAAAAGTTTAGAAATCCGACGTAAACAAGACCACCTGTTGACGTTGGAAGCCGGATATCTTTCCGATGACGATCACGGCAAATGCGTTTACAAAAATTTGAGAGAACTAAAAGCTAATATATGCGGCGTCATAAACGACATTTGCGAGATATCTCCCTATCTGGAAACAGTTATAATACTCGTAGATCGGAAGAGCTTCTGCGTTTGCGATATTTTTAACGCTTTTCAAAAAATTCAATCTTTAGAACCAATAGTAGGATTTAATTTCGATCAAATATTGACGTTTCGAAAAAATGTTTCGGTTAACTATTGTCAAACCTGTAAAATATATAAGAACTGCAAAATGGCAAGCACGAGAATATCTTTGTCTGATGTAAGCGAGAATCCCATTATTCAATGGAGTATAAAACAACACATCGGGGCCTCGAGTCTCGACTTGCCGCTCGACGATCATCTCAAAGCGATAGGAGACTTTGAAGATATTGACGAAATAATAGCAAATTTTATCGATGGGGGATCGCTAATTAAAAAGGATCTGGTGTTTTATTCTCAACGACCGTTTTTCAATTTTTTAAAAAGGTTAAGCGAACCATCGGCAATAACGCTTCATTTGATTCTTCAGGATATTGATAATTCTATTTTTTTTTATGAACTTTTTAAACTTGTTGTGGCTAAAATAAATAATATTCAGGAATGTTAAGATTTGTGCATACCTGTACAGGCGTGTATTTTTTATAATATTAATGTAATATTTTTTGTGATTCTAATAATCGTATTTAATAATATTAAAAAATATATTTTTTTGAAAATGTTTTATTTTTACCTATTTAAAAATATAAATAATGATCAAATTTTGCTTTGCTCGAAAATCATATTATAGTTATAGAAAATATTTTATTACTATTTTCTAATTTCTTTAATTTTGTTACTCCTAAAAATGATTTATTAAAGAAAACGGGATTTTCAGGGAAGAATAAAGTAAAAGAAAATAATTCTTTCCATTTAAAAAACGGAAATACGCTAAACCCTTCTTTTATCGATGTAATTTAGCTATTTATACCCATATTTTTATACGTTCAAACACTTCTATATTGAAATAATTTAAAACTGTTCTTCTTATCTACATTAAAGAAGAAGTTGTTTTCGTTCATGAACGTTTCATTTTGTCCCGACGAAGTTATTATAAAATATATTTTTCGCAAAGAAATTCATTCATACGTTTAAACGTTTATTTTATCGAAATAATTATATGTTATTTATATCCGTATTATATACGTGTAAATGCTTATATGTTGATATAATTTAATACTATTCATAGGAGAAGTCGATTCCGTTTCGTGACGTTTCATCGTGTCCCGAGAAAGAACTCTTATTTGGATATTTTGGTTTCAAAACACGTATTATAACTCGGTAGTCTTTAACATAGTGACATTTCAAAGGGCTCGATGTAGCATTTGCTCGTAACCTCGATGTCTAAGTTCCCAATTCCTTGAAAATTTTTTGAAAAGTCTCGACGGATTTGAAAATAAATTGGAAAAATTATGCGATCAGGAACTTCGACATCGAGGTTACGACCACTTGGGAAATCGAGCCCTTCGAAATGTCAATATATTAAAGAATACCGAGTTATAATACGTTTGAACGTATTTCATAAACCAAAATATCAAAATAAGAGCTCTTCCTCGGGACACGTTGAAACGTCATGAAATTAAAAATGAAATTAAGGAACGAATATCTTAGCGTTTTATTTATTTCTTTTTTTTCTTATTTTGTTTCATATTAGATACGTTTAAATGCCTAAATATTGAAATGATTTATTAATATTCCTAGGATAAGTCGATTCCGTCTTATGACGTTACATCAGGTCCCGAGGAAGAGCTTTTATTTCGATTTTGTGGTTTCCAAATCTTTCAAACATATTATATCCCAGTAGACTTTAATATAATGACGTTTCTGCGCGTTCGATTTTTTTATTTGGTCGTAACCTCGATGTCAAAGTTCCCAAGTCCTTGAAATTTTTTTTAAAAGTCTCGAAGGTTTGGAAAAAAATTTGAAAACAATATGCGATTGGGAACTTAGATATCGAGGTAACAACCAAATGAAACCTGGAGCCGGTTGAAATGTCTATATATTAAAGACTACTGAGTTATAATACTTTTGAATGTATTTGGAAACCAAAATATCATATTATAAGCTATTCCCGGGGATCCGGTGAAGCGTCACGAAAAAACTGAAATTTTTGAACGAATATCTTAGTTTCTTTTAAAGGAACAAACAATATCATAAATGGACAAGAAAAATGTATAAGTAATTGCGAATAGTAGTAGCCGTGGTAAAACAAAAATGTCGTATACTGTAAAATTATAGCAATGTAACCCACCGAGCAAACGGAGACGAAATCGGTCCATGAAAAGGCAAGTTTAATATTATAATATAATATAATAATAATAATAATAATAATTCAACATATTTGTCTACTCGTGAGTACAAACCGTCCTTTTAGGAAATTAAAACTACCAACCTCATTTATCGCTAGGGTTTACTGTCAATAATTTGTACACGATGACAAAAAAATAGAAAAGAAAATAAAACATTATTATCCCTATATACCAAAATTGCCCGGCTATTTCTTTTGGAGATTCATGAGAACTTTTTCCAAATAGCAATTGTTGAAGTTGAAAATGCTCAATTTTCTTCTCTATACGACCAATGTTGTCAAATTTTTTATCGAGTTTCTCCATTTTTTGCAATATATTGTTCACGCCCTTGTCGTATTTTTCGATAAGATTATTCACGCCTTCGTCATATATTTCGCAAAAACTATTCATCCATTCATCGTATTTTTTGTTAAGATTATTCTCAAAATCGGTCAACGATTCCTTGTCGTTCGTTTTCGGCGCGGTTAATGTTTTCATTCTTTCTCCTCGGGTATTTTGGCTCGAGCGTTGATTGTTTTTTTCCGTGACCTGATGATCTTCAGATGTGCGTATTCGGGTAGAAAATCTCACGATTATATACGTTTGCTCGGAAACTGAACATTATTATTACATTATTTTATAATTAAATGTAATAATAATAATAATAATAATAATAATAATAATAATAATAATAATAATAATAATAATAATAATAATAATAATAATAATAATAATAATAATTTCATTCAAAAATTAAATGTTTTATCGATAAAATTTAAATATTCGATAAAATAAAATATTGATCAAGGTATTGCATATTTTTTTTACGGAAAAATACTTCTATTTAAGTTATCGCAGTTTTTCGTTCGACGCTAATAGCGCTCTCTCGCTCGCTCGCTCGCTCGCTGCGAGGTTATATTTTCGGTATGGAAAATTTTTTGGACGAATTGCCCGATGTAGTACTGAACATTCTTTTCAAATTTTTATCGTTTCTCGAGATATATAACACCTCGGATGTTTTACGAGAGAAGAAGCATTTGGCTAACTACTACCTGCAAAAAAAATATTTGACCGGAGTAAATGGAGGAGAGATCGTGGTAAATTTTAATTCGCTTCACTCACTGTTGGATTCGGATGACGAGAGAAAAATTTCCGCAAATTTTTTAAACTTTATTAAACTCTCGACGCAAACTCCGTATAATAATTTCGGTCGCGAAATTCCTCGGGCGATACCACTAACGCTGACCAAATATATGGCGGCAGAGGATCGTCAAACCACCACCGATCACGAAAGCGTTGCCGCTTCTACAGCAACCGAAACCGCTGAAATAATTACAGCGATGCATACCGAAGCTTACGTTCCTTTGAAAACTTTGATTTTGCGTATCGACTCTTACGAAACATTTATAAGAATAACGAATGAAATGAAAGAATCGTTATCGAATATCGAAAAACTAAAAATTAACAACGTAGGAAAAAATCTTTTCACCCACGACGAGTTTTTCGAATTGATAAAGAATGTTTCGGCGGTCTTTCCAAATCTAGTCGCATTCGGACTATCGTGCGAGTGTCGTCAAAGCTTATTAACCGCTAATTATTGCGGATACCACACCGTTTCGAGTTTTAACTCCTTTCTTCCCTTGAGAAAAAAATTGGATTACGCTTTAATAAGAGACCAATTCCTAGAGTCGAAAAAATGGAGACGACGCTTTACTAAAATCGACTCGTTGGAATCGAGTCGTCTACCTCTTTCGTTTAAGAAATTAACCGAACTAATCTTGGATTATAACGACATCGAAGATTTTATGAAGATCTCCTCGTTATTAAATAACCTTCGAAAAATCAAAATTCGTTTAAACCATCACCACCCATCTACCGTCATTGACAGCTATCGCGTTATGCTATTTGTCGCGAAAACTAAAGTGGAAACGTTAGAATTGATCGTAAGCTTTTCTTCGGAAGAAGGTTTATTACCCACCTACCCCTTTTTGCCAGACACATATATCAAATATTCGAAATTCAAGTGCAAAAGCTGTAATTCCAACGAAAAGTTTGTTAATCTAGTCATGGCGATTAAAATCGAAAACGAAAGAATCTTCGAATGGAAAATCAATGGAACACACGAAAGTGTAAATAAACTTATAATATTTACAAAGAAAGTAAAAGAAAAAGCAGCGCAGGTGAAAGAATTAAAAAGCGCTGGAGAAGAAAGCGAAGACGAATTCGAAGAAGTGTTCGATAAATTTTCGTTCATGGAAGAATTTAATTTGGATTTTAAGTTTCAGGATCTTTTTCGTGAAAACCTTGAACGGAATTTTACCCGAATAAGGCATTGTCTCTTGTGTACTGGGATTCACTCGGCTATAAAATCCCTGATGCTTTCCTATTTCCAATATGGCATGACAAAATGTTTTTCGTGTTTTTCTTTTCACGCCTTCCTTGAGAGAAAAATAATTAATTCTTGGGATATCGAACATTTTAGAACCAATTTGCGAAGAAAAATTAGAAAGATCGATGGTTTCCTGGAATTAGAAATAGGTAGTGTATGCGAATTTAATACTATCGTTGAAAGAAACGACTTGGTCGAATTTCGTAATAATTCTACCTATCCGTTCGAAAACGTGTTTCGTTTAAGGTTGATGTTCGATGAATCTTATAGATGTTTTAAAGCTCCTACGTTACGTAGAAACCTTTCTTCTTGCGGACTGAATATGAAAATCGCCAAAGCGTTTCCGAATTTGAAGAGTTTAGAAATCCGGCGTAAACAAGACTGTCTGTTGACGTTGAAAGCCGTATATCTTTCCGAAGACGATAGAGTCAAATGCGTTTTTACAAATTTGCGAGAACTAAAAGCGAATAGATGCAACGTCATAAACGACATTTGCGAGTCATCTCCCTATCTAGAAACAGTTACAATACTCATAGATCGGAAGAGCTTCTGCGTTTGCGGTACTTTTAACACTTTTGAAAAAATTCAATCTTTAGAACCGATAGTAGAATTTAATTTTGATCAAATATTGACGTTTCGAAAAAATATTTCAGTCAACTATTGTCAAACCTGTGAAATATATAAGAACTGCAAAATGGCAAACGCGAGAATATCCTTGTCCGATATCCGCGACAATCCCATTATTCGATGGAGTATAAAACAACACATCGGGGCCTCGAGTCTCGACTTGCCGCTCGACGATCATTTCAAAGCGATAGGAGACTTTGAAGATATTGACGAAATAATAGCAAATTTTATCGATGGGGGATCGCTAATTAAAAAGGATCTTGTGTTTTATTCTCAACGACCGTTTTTCAATTTTTTAAAAAGATTTGGGGAACCATCGGCAATAACGCTTCATTTGATTCTTCAGGATATTGATAATTCTATTTTTTTTTACGAACTTTTTAAACTTGTTGTGGCTAAAATAAATATTATTCAGGAATGTTAAGATTTACGCGTATATGTACGTGAGTGTGCATACCTGTACAGGCGTGTATTTTTTATAATATTAATGTAATATTTTTTGTGATTCTAATAATCGTATATAATAATATTAAAAAATATTTTTTTGAAAATGTTTTATTTTTACCTATTTAAAAATATAAATAATGATCAAATTTTGCTTTGCTCAAAAATCATATTATAGTTATAGAAAATATTTTATTACTATTTTTAATTTCTTTAATTTTGTTACTCCTAAAAATGATTTATTAAAGAAAACGGGATTTTCAGGGTAAAATAAAGTAAAAGAAAATAATAATTCTTTCCATTTAAAAAACGGAAATACGCTAAACCAATCTTTTAACGATGTAATTTAGCTATTTGTACCCATATTTTTATACGTTCAAACACTTCTATATTGAAATAATTATAAACTATTCTTCTTATCTATATTAAAGAAGAAGTAGTTTTCGTTCATGGACGTTTCATTTTGTCCCGACGAAGTTATTATAAAATATAATTTTCGCAAAGAAATTCATTCATACGTTTAAACGTTTATTTTATCGAATTAATTATGTTATTTCTATCCATATTATATACGTGTAAATGCTTATATGTTGAAATAATTTAATACTATTAATAGGAGAAGTCGATTCCGTTTCGTGACGTTTCATCTTGTCCCTAGGAAGAACTCTTATTTGGATATTTCGGTTTCAAAACACGTTCAAACGTATTATAACTCGGTTGTCTTTAACATATTGACATTTCAAAGGGCTCGATGTAGCATTTGCTCGTAACCTCGATGTCTAAGTTCCCAATTCCTTGAAAATTTTTTGAAAAGTCTCGACGGTTTTGAAAAAAATTTGGAAACATCATGCGATCGGGAACTTCGACATCGAGGTTACGACCACTTCGGATATCGAGTCCGTTGCAATGACAATATGTTAAAGACTACCGAGTTATAATACGTTTGAACGTATTTCAAAAACCAAAATATCATAATAAGAGCTCTTCCTCGGGACAAGATGAAACGTCATGAAATAAAAAATGAAATTAAGGAACGAATATCTTAGCGTTTTATTTATTTCTTTTTTCTTATTTTGTTTAAGGAATGATTATATACAATGATTTATTTATCGAATTTTCGAGAGATGATAATACATAGGAGGGAGGGAATCGATCGTTAAAAAATTTATTGTTAAAATATGTATATTTTAAATTATATTATCGTTTTTAAAATAAAAAAAAATATTATTAGATAACGTACGCCGCTACATTTTTTTTAATTTATTTTGTTCATTCACTGGTAATTAGGGTGGAATTTGTACGACAAATTAATAATAATAAGAAAAAAAATAAGAAAAAATGAATTAATTAAAAAATATAATATATTTCTATTTAATATTTTTTCTAAAAAAATTATCGTCCGTCGTCGATATAAACCGCGCATCGCACATGCCGAGGCACACTCCGTCCATCGCCTAGAGAGAGCGACGCGAACGATGGATATTAGTAACCGACCTCGGTCTAAAAAGTTCGAACTGCCACAGATCGAATTTATGTTCGAAGAAGAAAGACTAGGTACTTTCGTAGACTGGCCCGTATCTTTCATTTCTCCTCGAGAACTGGCGAAAGAAGGATTTTATTACTCGCGAAAGGACGATCATTGCGTGTGCGCATTTTGCAATCAGATTATCGGTTCTTGGAAACTAGGAGATACTCCGAAAGGAGAACATTCGAGAATTCGTCCAGATTGCATATTCGTCGAGGGAAAAAAAACCGAGAACGTCCCAATAGGTCAAGGAAGTTTAAATGGATTTTCATTCGATTTTTGGGCCCCTAGAGTATCGACCAGAGGAACCGATGTCTGCGGTTTAGGAAGAAGGGACGAAAAACGATTTTCCTATACAAAAATTTTGATGGAAAGTCTCGGGCTTCGTCCTTATTCGGGACCCAAAAACAGCGATTTTGCGATGCGAGAAGTTCGTTTAAAATCATTCAGCGGTTGGCCTAATAGGGTAAACCAGACTCCGGAACAATTAGCAGAGGCCGGATTTTATTATCGTAAACTTACCGATCACGTGAGATGTTTTTTTTGCGATCTAGGACTCAGAAACTGGGAAGCGGACGCTGATCCGTGGACAGAACACGCTAAATGGTCCCCCGATTGCCTGGTTATTTCGTTTTCGAAATACGCAAATTGCGTCTCCCCTACGAATAACGGATCTTTGTCGAATTCTTCTACGGCTCCTGCTGGAGCATCAGCAGAAGCGGTGTTGACCGTGCCGTCGTGGCTGTTACCGTCGTCGCCGTTGTCGTCGTCGTCGTCGTCGTCGCCGTTGTCGTCATTGTCGCCGTCGTCTTCTTTAGAGTCTCTTATTTCGAGTGACAATGAACTGGAGGAATTAGTGGAAAGGAGTGTAACTAGACACGCGTTATGTATGGGATTTGAGCGCGATACTGTTAAAAACGCCTTAAGAAGGCGACTAAATGAAACCGGAAAACTGTTCTCAATATTAGACGAGTGCATCGATGCGATTTTAGCCGAACAATCAAAAACAACAACAACAACAACAACAACAACAACAACAACAACAACAACCACCGAGAATCGTTCCAGCCGAGCCAATATCGCGACGACGGCAGCTTCTAAAAACAACAAGAATCGTACAGAAACGATTGAAACCGTGCGAGAAACCATCGAGGAACGTGGTCGTTTTAGCCCAAATGGGAGCGCGATAGCCGCTGATAACGAAAAGGAAACCTCAGAGGATCGGATCGCCCCAATAACGTTGAATGTGAGCGCGATAGCCGGACACGCTATTGAAAATACATTACCTAATATCGAACCGAGAGCTACACTCGCGAACATTAACGCCTCGTCGACATCGTCTTTAGCGGTAGAACCGTCATCGCTTTCCAGCCAATCGCAATCGAGTTTTGCAAAAAACACCACGATGATTTGTAAAGTTTGTTTGGTCAAAGAGACGGAGGTCTTATTTCTACCTTGTTATCACATGGTGACGTGCTCTTCTTGCGCACTCGCCTATACGTCATGGTTCCAATCTTGTTGCCACAACCTCCAACTTCAACACCTACCTGAAAGCAGACACTCAACACGACTTACTAGGACTACGCCTTACACGCCGCATCATTTCCATCGGACAGGAGCGACAACACTGACTTCCTATATCTGAGCTATAAAATCATCCGACTCTCTATATGGCAACTCTGGTCTACTCGAACCGTCTAAATACCATCGTAACCGGTAGGCACCCCCACCCATCGGTGTCAACATCTTCCCGGATTGCATCACTTGAGCGAGAAGTACGTCTACATCTATATCCTGCGGCTACACAGACCGCACACTAGACTCCGGATATACATCATTACAAAAAATTATCTATAGAGGTCTACCATACACCTCTACAAGCAGCGATCGCACTACGCTCGAACACTATCTGTGCCCTACAGCGAGAGCGCACTGTGCACCACGCCCACCCTACCTATCTCAATGAACGTGTCTATCTTCGCGATGCGACCCACAGTCATCTCGAGCAGTCGCACCGCGATCACTGAGAACCACTCCCATAAATATCGCCATTACGTCTTTGTACTAAAAATTATGGCAATGATTATAACCCAGGCCCGAACAAAGATAGGAGACGAAAAGGCAGGTCCATAAAATCATAAAACTTTAATATTTAATAGGTTAATATTGATTATTTATCAACGTCCTAAGTTTACCAGATATATTATACCATTCATTATTACTACTGATACCAGCTTATCCGCTTTGCCACGATCTTACTGAGGGCTAGCTCTGCACTCGAAGAAGACATTGTACTATCTACTCTCTAATCCCTTCACCAATAAACTTACACACACCGTAATACCCGCATCTGCCCGTAATCGATCTCTGTCGAAGAACAACATCCTAACCCGCTCACCCTACTTCATAAATCACTACACGATAGACAACACGTTCACTACCAGGACGACACGCCATTTTATTATTATATAATTATTATTGGTTTTGATTTTTATTTAGTATATTCTGTATTATGATTAGTATGTTTTTTCATTATTATATTATCGATTTATTTATTCATTATTTTTTATTGTTTATAATTTTTTATTTTTTATTTTTGTATTATTTTACTTTATTTCCAAAATAAAAAATCAAAATTTGTTTTTGATTTTTTATTTTTAACCATTTTTTTTTTTCCCTACACTAGATAGAAGTGAGATTTCGAATCAAGATTTTAGTTAGAAGAAAAAAGACCGGCGAAAGCATCTTTTAACAAACTCCAACATCAAAAAGGCTCGTCATTCGAAAATCGATAAAACCAACAGTAGTTTGAAGTAACTACGCGTGCGAAACATTGCCTCGTTCGAAGTCGTTTGTTTAGCTGTAAAAACAATTCTATCGCACTTTCAGCCAAAAACGCAGGTTCGAGTTCTTTCAAAAAAACACCCAAGTGACTGAGCAAAGTTTGTTTGGCACAAAAAGACGGACGGTCGCAAATCTACCTTTACTCACATCGGTGACGTGCTCTTCTTGCCGCACTAGCCCCATAACGTCATGCGTATCATTGTAGAAACAAGCTTAGTGGTTACGCCTTTTAATTAAATCGATATTCCATTCTTCATGAAAAAAAATTGACATTTTTTATTTAACACAATTATTATTAATTTTATTATTATACATATATTGCTTCAATATTTCTAGTTTTATTTTGAAAATGAGAAAATCAAATTTGATAATATTTATTTTAACCATTTCTTTATATTCCACTGACGTTAATTATAATCCTATTTTTAGTCATAACCTTGATGTTTAAGTTCCCGATCGCATAATTTATTAAGACTAATTTCAAATAGTTTCTTCCCAAACATAACAGCAACTTTTCAAAAGTTTTAAAAGAATTGGCAACTTAGACATCAACGTTACGACTAAAACTTAGAATAACTTAAAAGCCAATGTATTATTAAAGACTACAAGTTGGGATTGAATACGCTTAACTGCATGCAAGAACCAAAATGTTCATTTTATAACCACTAAACCATCCCAATTTTTTAGTTAGAACGCCAACTAAACGGAATCGAACTTCACCTAAGAAGTATGAAAAAATGTATTTTCAACTATTTTAAGCATTGCAAGTTGTTGTCACTGTTAAAATGTATTAAAGCAGTTCAAATTATTTTGTGGCAAAAGATATAAAATTAAATGTTATTTTAACAGTACTAATATCAAATTTTTAATCTAGTGTTTTTTTCAAAGGAATTAATTTTTTTTTTTTCTTCATTTTGTCTCTCTTTTTTAAAATGCCCTGCTTTTTCTTAATATTTTTTAATGCTTAGCTTCTATCCATATTATCTTATATTACGTCTTTAAAAAGATTATATTTTAAACATTACATATTTTATATTTCCTTTCCCTAATCTATATTATAGGAGAAAAAGTCCGACTTCCGGTAGGGGACGTTTCATCGGGATATCGAGGAAGGGCTGATAATTAAGATATTTTGGCTTCCAATAACTTTTCAAACGGTAGAATTAGCTGACTTAAACCCTTGTAACAGTTAACACATTTTTCTTAAGGACTCGAATCTTCCTATGTGTCGTTTACACCTTGATGTCTAAGTTTCCCAGAAAACCTTATAAAAAAAAATTGTGAAGGCTCGTAAAAAAAAAAAAAAAAAAATTTCCAAAACAAAAAAAAATTATGCGGATCGGGAACTTAGACATCAAGGTTACGTCACATAGGAATATCAAGCCCTTTGAAATGATACTATATGAAGGAAACAAATATTGAGTCTTTATGAATGTTTAACGTATTCGAGACCAAAATATCATTACTAGTTATCTCTTTCCCGAAACCGATGAAACGCCCTTTGAACAGGAATCGAGTTTCTCATAATACCAATTTAGCAATAGTTTTTAAGTTTGCCTCATTTAAAAATGGGATGTGTATTCATATAGGTATATAAACGATTAACACATAGCTAATATATATGTGTCACAGAAGAAGAAGAAGACTCTTCATCAGCGGAATTCGAACACGTGAGAACTTCCGCGTTGTTGCTGAGTTAACAGAAACCGAGCTGTTTATGTACTAAGCCATCCACGTCACCGAAAAAGAACTTTCTTATATCATATAGCTTGCTGTAGTAATAAATTATTTCGATAAGTATGTTTTGAAAGGAATGCGATTAAACGGAAATTATTATACATTTTTTAACCTAAGATACCAAACTCATATTTTTTCCCCCAAAACTAACTAATTAGATAAAAGTTTAAACACTTATATATATATATATATATATCAAAATATTTTAATGTTACTTCTATCCATATTTTTATATACGTTTAAACAATTATATGTTAAAATTATTTAAACCTATCCCTCTATATATTATTGGAGAAGTCGATTTCGTTAGGGACGTTTCATCGGGTATCGATGAAGAGATGATATTTAGATTTTTTGGTTTCCGAATTCGTTTAAACGTAGTATAACCGAGTAGCCATTGAAACAGTGACATTTCTAAGGACTCGATCCCCCTATGTGTCGCAACCTCGATGTCTAAGTTCCTGAAACCTTAAAAAAATTTTGTGAAGTCTCGATGAAAAAAAATTTTTCCAAAAAAAATTTATGCGATTGGGAACTTAGACATCGAAGTTACGTCACATTGGAATATCAAGCCCCTTGAAACGATACAATAAGAAGGAATTGTGAGTTTTAATACGTTTGAACGTATTTCCAGACCACAATATCTTACAAGTACCTCTTCCCGAGATCCGATGGAACGCCACTAAAGGAATCGACTTCTCTCATAATATTTTTAGGAATAGATTTGAATTATAATTGTTGTATAAACGTATATCATATAGCTGGCTAGAGTAATAAATAATTTCGATAAGTAAGTGTTTAAAGAAATGCGATTAAACAGAAATTTTTATGCATATTTAACCTAAGATACCAAACTCATATTTTTTTTCCCCATTTTGTATTTTACTGAAACCACCGAGACTTTTCAAAATTCTTTGAAAGTTACCCTTTAAAAAATATTTTAAATAAAGAAAAACGGGATTTTTGAGTTGATTAAATTAAAAAAATAATAATAGTTCCTTTTAACAAAACTAGTTAATTATATAAAAGTTTAAACACTTATATATTAAAATATTTTAAAGTTACTTCTATCCATATTAATATATACGTTTAAACGATTATATGTTAAAATTATTTAAACCTATCCCTCTATATATTATTGGAGAAGTCGATTCCGTTAGGAACGTTTCATCGGGTATCGAGGAAGAGCTGATATTTAGATTATTTGGTTTCTGAATACGTTCAAACGTAGTATAACCGAGTAGCCATTGGAACTGTGACATTTCTAAGGACTCAATCTCCCTATGTGTAGTAACCTCGATGTCTAAGTTCCCTAAACCTTAAAAAAAATTTGAAGTCTCGATGAAAAAAATTTTATTTTCAAAAAAAAGCATTTCGGAAACTTAGACATCGAGGTTTACGTCACATTAGGAATACTCAAGTCCTGTTGAAGATGCATCCATGAAGAAGGAATTGTAGTTTTTTTTTTATAAATACCGTCGTGAAACGTATTCCTGAGACCCAACAATCTTACTCTTACTAGTATCTCTTCCCGAGATCCGATGAACCGCCACTAAAGGAATCGACTTCTCCCTCATACCCCACATCCACCATTTAGGATACAGAATTTGCATTCATAATTGTCGTATAAAATGCCCTATCACCTAAGACTGGCCGTGGTAGACAATAAATAATTTCGATAAGTAAGTGCGTTAAAGGAAATTCGATTTCTAAACTGAATTTTTTAATGCTTTGCCAATTTTTTTTAAGTTTTTAAGAACCAAAATACTCATATTTTTTTTCCCCTTTTTCACTTCCTCATTTTTGAAGTTCTTTTCGCGGACCCCAACCGCCGGAGAAAACACTTTTACTTTAAAACAACCAAACTCTAGAACGAACCCCTCTGTAACTTCACTTACATCACAAAACCATATTCTTGTTTAAATAGGTAAGAAAGAAAACGACGATTTTTAGAGTGATTTCCAATTAACATTTTTAAAAAAACATATTAAACTAAAAAAAAAAAATTTTTCTTCTTTAACAACAAAACTTTAAAATTTTTTTTTTCTTTTTTTTTTTTTTTTTCTTTAATTCTATTATTAAAAGTTTTACAACAACTTCTATATATCCAAATATTGTAATGTTACTTCTATCCATATTATTATATAATATCAACGCTTGTTAAACGCAAAAACCAATCAATATATAGTTTAAAAGTAATCTATTCCTCATTTCCTTTCCTATAATTAAAGGGAGAAGTACAGCTCTATACAGTAAAGTTTTAGGATCTTATGAAAGAGCATAGGGCATCATTTAGTAATATTTTACTGGCATTTTCCGCAATACGTTCAAACCCAACGCTCAAAAACGTTTGGTACACGCTAACCCGCGAACCCGCACACAACAGTACAAGCCATATCGAAACAGTGACAAAAACGTTACTCGTAAATGACCTCGATCTCCCTAGTCTCCAGCAAAGCCTCGCATGTCTAAGTTCCCGAAACCTTAAAAAAATTTTTGTGAATCTCGATGACAAAAAAAAGTTTTTTCCCAAAAAAAAAAAATTTAGCGGCGACTTGCGGAACTTAGACATCGAGGCTTAAGCCACATAAAGAATACCAACGGCCCGTTGAAATTGATACTATTGAAGAAGAGCATATTAGTTGTGTAATACGTTTGAACGTATATACAGACTACAATATCTTACAGTTACCTCTTCCCGAGATCTTATGAAATGCCCGGCATAACAGGAATCGACTCTGTCGCATAATTATATTAGGAATAGATTTGAATCATTATTGTGGTTGTTTAATAAACCGTATCATCTATAAAGCTTCGGCTAGAAGTATCATTAATTTATTTCGAATAAGTAAGTGTTTTAAAGGAATGCGCATTTTTTTAATTTTTAAACCGGAAAATTTTTTTCTTGCCATAATTTAACCTAAAGATACCAAACTCATATTTTCCCCCAATTTTTGTGCTTCTGCATATACCCGAGATTTTATTCAAACAAACTTAGAAAGTTTCCCCCTAACAAAATTATTGTTACAATAAAAAAAAAACAGGATTCTCGTGTTGTTGTGAGAGAATAACCTCACGCTAAATATTGAATTACTGAATCATTTGAACGTAAAGTTTTTTTATTTAAAAAATCACTTTTATACGCACTAATAAAGGAAATATATATCTTACATAAACATTTTTGTATGTAAATATGCTTTGTTAATTTGTGTTTGTTTATAAAAGAAAGACTACGTTTTCTTGATGTATTGTGTTACTGTTACCATTAAAAAGATTAAAAAACTTTACCAAATTTATTTTTTATTCGAAATATAATTTCCTATTTAAACAAAAAAACTACGTAATATAGGATTTCTATTACACGACAAGTATAAGAACAGGAAAACCGCAAACGTAAACTATTAGGCGTAACCGATTGGGTTAAAATAGTTCGAAACGATAAGTATGTTTACCTAAAAAAAATCACTTTTTCAAACGAACATACAAAGAAAAAAAACTTACGTAACATTTGAGTTAATTGAGTGTAGCGTGTTGTTTTTGTTAATCGAATAAGAACGAAATATACGATTTTAAATATCAATAAACCATACAAACAACATTTTTATATATGGAAAACGAAAAACAAACTAATATTTATTCGAGCTAATATTGATTCTTACGCTACAAAAGGAAAACCCCAGGTTCAATTACGTCATTCGAACGTATAAGTTTACTTTAAAAAATCACTTTTCACGACATAAGGAAAAATTAACGTTACATTGTGTAATTAGATGTATAGCGAGTGTGATAATCTGTGTTAATATAAAAATATCAATCATACGGACTTTAAAACAAATCATTATCATCGTGTAGAATTTTCCAGTAAAAAACGCATAAAATCTTTACTATAATATTTTTATTCGAGCTTAAATATGGATTATTCTACGCCAAACAAAAAGAAACTTTCACAATTTTACTAAATGTTGCTTTAAACTGTTAAACGTTAAATTTTACTTTAAATCAAAATCCACTTTTCCACACATAAGAGAAGACAGAGAACCTTACGTAACATTGTGTTAAAATAATTAACTTTTATAGCGTCTAATCTGTATAAAAAAAAACAATAAAACGGGATTTTAAAACAAACCCCTGCGTCAGGAATTCCGGATTAATAGTACAACGAAAAAGAGCATAACGTAGAGATCTTATTCCGAGCTAATATGGATTTCTTACGCATAAATAAATGTGAAAACCTACCAAAGCATATATATATTTACCGTGTCTTTGAACGCAGAAGATATTTATCACACGTTAATATAACATCACTTTTCCATCCCATAAGGAAAAAACGCTATCTTACCTAATAGCATTTGTGTAAATTGAGTGTAGCGTGTTGTTTTTTATAAAAGGAAACGAATCCTCACGCTATTGTAAAACAACCCTCAGTAATACGGGAGAATTCTCCAATGATGAAAAAACAAAAAAACTTACGTAATATATGTTTAAATTCGAACTACAATATTTCTTATTCTTTAATAAAAGGAAAACTTCAATCTGATATAAAGACACTCTCATTTCGAAACGTTCCCTAATTCGTTTACCCTAAAAAAATCACTTTTTCCACGACATAGGAAAATAACTAGCGAACATTTGTTAATTGAGTTAGCGTGTAGGTGTTGTTATAAAAGAAAACGAATCTGTTACATTTTAAAACAAATCCCTACGGAGAATCCCATTAATAAAAGTAAAACCTTACTAATATTTTTAAATTCCCGACTAAGTTATGGATATTTACCCTCGCATAAAGAAAAAAGGAAAAACCTCTAACACAGATATAATCCAAACTAAAAATCTGAATCTTTACGAAAAAAGTAAAAGAATATTTACCCTATATATGAAAAATCACTTTTGAGAACACATAAGAAAAAGACGAACTCGTGAGACATTTGATTGAAGTTAAAAGAGAAAATATAGACGTTAGATTTTAAAAAAAAAAACGTAATCTTGAAATGAAAAACATTAATTAAATTTCACATTAAAAGAAAAACACACGAAAAAACTAGGCTAAATATTTTGTATGTCCGGAGACTTAATATGATTTTCTACGCTAAAAAAGATTAAAAACCTCACGATAAAAATGACTTATACTGGTTCAGTATCAAAGCGCTATATTATTCTGACCCATCATACAAAGAGTTCACTTTTTCCCACGACAATAAGGAATAAAAACCCTTAGTAACATTTTGCAAAATTTTGCAACTTTAGAGTGTTTGTATTATTTATAAAAAATAGTATCAACAATCGTTACGGATTTAAAACAATTTCCATCTGGAGTTAGTATAAATCCATAAGGGAAAAATCCATCTGGTTAATATCTTATGTCATTTCGAGTGCGATGAGAGATATTACGGAAAAAAATAAAACCTTTAATATTCATAAATATTTTTATTCTGGTCTTCTTCGAACACGCGTAAAGCTATTTACTTTAAAAAAAATCACCGTTCCCACACCATAAGAAAAAGTTTTTTACATCGTTTTATTAAAAATAACGCTGCAAAAACTTTTTACATCGTTGTTTGTTAAAAAAAAAAACGAAACGAATCTTACTGATTTTAAAACAAAAGCCATACTATCAATACTCCCTTTCCATAGGAGTTTCACTTGAAGCTATGAAATATATTATCAGTCTACGCACTAACTTAGATATGTTTCTACGATGCTAAAACAAGGAAAACCTCTATCTGTAAAAATCTTACTGTTCATATTCGAACGTAAAAATCTATAACTTAAAAAATCAATTTTTCCACGACATAAGGAATAACTTATGTATTTAATAACATTTGTGTTAATGAGTGTAGCGTGTGGGTTTTTACTAAAAGAAACGAATCTTACGGATTTAAAACAAACCCTAAATATAACCATAAAGAAAATTAAAAACTTACGTAATATTATTAGAAAATGATTTTCTTACGCTAAAAAGGAAAAACCTCAACGTAAATTTTAATTTACTGAATCTATTTGTTACACTGACGAAAAATTTTACCTAGAGAGAGAAATCACTTTTCCACGAACATAAGGAAAAAACTACGTAACATTTGTGTTAATTTGAGTGTAGCGTGTGTTTTGGTAAAAAAGAAACGAATCTACGGATTTTCACATAAACAATTACGGGACAAACATAAGAAAATCGATAAAAACTAACCGCTAATATTTTTATTCGTGAATTAGCCTTGAATGATGGACTTTTTCGTACGCTTTAAAATAGGGGTTAGAAACCTGACAGTAGATTTATTATCCCGACCCCTGATGCAATAACAGTTAAATATTTACATGAAAGAATCAATTTTCTCACACACATAAGAAAAACTACGTACATTTGTGTTAATTAAGATGTACAGCGTTGTTTTCGTTATAAAGATAACTTATTTACGATTTTAAAACAAAATCCTATCGAGATTTCCATTAAAAATTTAAAAAGAACGTAAATATTTTTATTCGAGCTAATATGGAATTTTTTACGCTAAAAAGGGAAAACCTCACGTAAACACCTAAGCTATTAGATTCAGATAATCGAGGAGTGAAAAGTTTTACCCTAAAAAAATCAACTTTTCCACTGAGCGTATATGTAATAATTATATAACGTAACAGAGATTATTCAGATGATAGTCTGTTGATTATTTTTTCGTTAATAAAATAGGTTATCTATACTAGGATATGTTTAAAAAACATTAAACCCCTACTCAGTCTAATTTCCATTAGGTAAAGTATATTACGAAAAACTTTACGTAATCTCTTTTATTCACATAATATATTTATATCTTACACTAAACAAAGGAAAACCCTACGGATAAGACTTTACCTGGTTCCATCGCCAAAGAAAAACGCTAAATCGTACTAGTTAAAAATATAATTCTACTTTTTCCATCCCATCTATTATAGTGATAAATCTTATTATACTCTTTCGGTTTTATTGTTATTTTTTTATTAGTCAGTGTGGTATGTTAAAATAATGAACGTATTATTCCCGGTATTTAAAAACACACATCCACGTGAAATTGTCCACGAATCTAATAAATATATTATATCAAAAAAATATAACCATATTTATTATAATTCATTAGCTAATATGAACTTCTACACTACACATAATGGAAACTCAACGGAGTAAAATTATATACTCGTTCATTTCAAACGTAAAGTCTTACTAATTAATCTAAATCTCTTTTACACAAACATAAGAAAAAACTTAAAACTAACATTAAGAAAAATGATCTTAAGTTTAGTTGTAGGTCGTGTATTTTGTGTTAAAAAAAAAAGATTCTACCATATTCTGTATACGGAGTTAAAACAAAAGCACCTACTAACAGAAATTCCATTATATATATTAACGAAAAACATATAACGAAATATTTATTATTTCGACAAATATGGAATATTTCTTACCCGATCACAAAAAAAGGTAAAAAACTCTCACAAACTGTTAAGTAATCTATAAACTCATACACGTAAAGTTTACTTAAAAAAATCACTGTTTCTACCGACATAAGGAAAAAAACTACGTAACATTTGTGTTAATGAGTGTAGCGTGTGGTTTGTGTTAAAAAAGAAACGATATCTTTACTATTTTAAACCACAAATACAAGCTAGTTGATAACACCATATTAACAAACATAAATTTCTTGCTTCAATACTTCAGTCTTACATGTTTTAGGTAAATGGGGGAACAGATTTTAAAAGCACGGAATACAGTGAGGAAAGAGTGGCGAAAATTGTACTTGGTTACGTTATGTAGATGATGTTTTCGCTGTCATCCCCAATACGATGGACCCCACACTCATTCTTAATCATATAAATAATATTCACCCAAGCAAACAATTCATACTAGAAACCCCCCCCCCTACTCATATTTCTCTACCCTTTTTGGATACATTAATCATGTGGGATCATACCATCAAACAATCTTATACTGTATATAGAAAACCCACATCCACACCTAACTACATACATTGGTACCCCGCACACACAGTAAACACTAAACTCGCCCCCCTTTCCTCACTGTATCTCCGTGCTTTTAAAATCTGTTCCCCCATTTACCTAAACATGAAACTGATCTCCTAAAAGCAACCTTCAAAAAATTAAAATATCCCAATACTGTAATCATAAATGCATTTAAAAAAGCTAATATCGATCGAGTTTGGAATTTATTGCTGGGATATTATATTTGCCGATCTAAGGACTGAACATACAAGTGTTTTAAACGCGGTATTTTTGACGCCGACCCACGCCAGTTAAATTGGTTAATGAGTAGTAGGTAGTTCTATCTATATGAGCGTTTCAAACGGCCTCATTAACTTATCTGATTGACGTATAAACACCGCGTTTAAGGCGCTGATATGGAAAAGGCATAAGCGTTGTTTGTTAAAAAAAAAATTCGCTGTTTTTCCTGTTATGCTTTTAACGTGCTTGTTTTTCCGATCATAACGCATAAAGAAACATATCATATTTTGCGATATTTTTATTTAAAACACATTTCATATTCAGTTTGATTCCTTTCATTTTTTTTCATTTTCTTTTCACTTTTTTCATCTTTTCCTTTTTTTCAATTTTTAATTTTTTTCATTTCACATATTCCCAGGTTCAAATGGGAATAATGTGAGTATAGAATGTGTTAATAACACATAGTAATAGTAATAATACATTGGCGTTAATAGACTAAATAAAAGTGTTAAAACTCATAAAACTTTTCGAACTGATAGTGTTTGCTAGAACTAGTTATTTTTTAAACTAGTTTTTCTCCTCTTATTATTAAATGACCTTGAAATGACATTGAAATGACCTTATTTTGTCTACCTATTTCATGAATGATTGTAGCAGAACATCTCCTTTTTCCCCTAAACTATCCTATATGAAGTTATACCAAAATCGTCTCCAAATGTTTTGTTCAACTTATTAAATTTTTTTAATGGCGTGTCGACCATCCCAACTATTGACCATTTGCCCTATCGACCATCTTAACTATTGAACATTTGCCCTATCGACGATTTCGGCTAGTTCCTTCCTATATATATGCATTCGTAATTATATATTTTGAGTGTTTTTCTCAACCCTACTTTTACATCCTCTCTGTAAAATCCCCGCTACTCAAAATAAATTTCAATCTCCTCCGATGGCTTTGTCAACTTTTAAGAATAATTTTTTGGCTAGTTAAAGAGTCTATGAAAACATCAGGTGATTTAGTTTATTTTTTTAGAGGATATCACCACTCACGGGCAAAGCCCTATTCAAGGATAGATATTAAAAACAGAAAACACAATAAAATCCTAACCGAACTCAATTCTAAAAGGAGGAGTTTTATAGTGAAAATTATTAAATTCAGAAAGTAAATAAATAATGGCCAAAAAAAATCCCATAAAACAGATTTAGATGAAAATCTTTGCAACTTTTTTTTTAATTTACTTACTGAATATAATCATCACATCTTTAAAGGTCGGAGATTTTTTCTCCTAGAAATTTACATTACCCCTGGGTAGGTTGCTTTTATTTTATATCCCCTCCTTGAATAGGGTTTTCCCCGGGGATATTGTTTGAAAGGAGTTATATAAAAAAATCAGATCTTCGCCAAATATTAAACTTTAAGCTCGGTGTACTCGAAAAGGCGGGGCGTTCATTTTATTATTTTGGAAGTAATGTTGGATATTACTCTGGCCACAATTTTTGCCGTCAGAATTTACGTTTTAAATTAAAAACAAAACGGCCGATTCTTTCAGCTTCTAACCCATTAATCTCTAGCCATTTTTCTGTTGTATATTATAGTTGGTTTGCCATTATATTTTCATTTTGAAGATTATCATTTAAATTTTTGCAGTTAGCGGGAAAAAACTTTTTTCCAGAGTAACTATGAAACGATTGCAGGTGTACAAAAAAAAATATTATGTGAATTAAGAAAGTCTATATCTCTTCAACTACAAATCTCTTAAATTTATACTGTTCGATCAGAGAACAGAAAAATCTCTCTAGATTTTACTTAGATGACCAACAAATTTACGATTACTAGACGAATTTGGTTGCAGATATCAAAATCCATACAATATTTTAGAATAATGGTCCAGCTTTGTGGTATATGCCAAGTTAAATGATTTTAAACAAAATTATTATGTTAAGCCCACACCCAAAAACAGAAAGCAAGTTTGTGTGTGTGTGTTGTTGAAATATTAAAACGCGTCTATTTTTTATAGCGGAAATAGGTGTTTTTAGAGCTAGAAAACAGCGCGATATTTTGCTTTAATTTGATATAACGTTGAATGTAAAATTTAAAAAAGAAAGTAAAGTGGTGCTTAGAGTTCCACCCTATTTCTGATAATTCCCCTCAAAAGTTGAACCCTAAATTCCCCAACCCTTCCGCCTCAAAAAATAACGCATAAATATCTCTGCATTTTTCGGAAAGGATGTGAGAGATGCCTGTATATGTGGTGAATGACAAAATGCGTACCAATATTTTAGCTACCAATTGTCATTTTAAAGCTGAGTTTCTTTACAGCCTCTTATGTAAAATTAGGTTTATATTTAAAACATAGAGACATCTTTCTTTCCAAGAGACAAGAATGTATTTCACGAAATATAAGATTTTATTTTATTTGTATTTAGCATATATTTGATTCAAAAGCTGATGTATAAGTCTCTACGCTAATGTTATTCACAGTTAATAATATAATATTTATTATAATTTATATATATATATATAATTATAATATATATTATATATATATTTATTATATATATATATTGGTGTGATATATTATATATAATATATAGAGATGTTGTGTATGTGGTATGTGAGAAGGAGTGTGTGTGTAGGAAGAGAGATGAGGAGAGAGAGAGGAGGGAGAGGAGTTGTGGGCGGAGGAGGAGAGGGAGGAAGAGAGAGAGATATAGGAGAATAAGAGAAGAGAAAAGAGAAAGAGAAAGAGAGGGAGAGGAGGAGAGAGAAGAGAGACGGAGAGAGAGAGAGAGAGAAGAGAGATGAGAGAAAGCGGGCGAAGAGTGGTGCACGAGAAGAAAGAGAAAGAGAAAGAAGAAGATTAAGAGAAGAAGAAAGAGAAGAGAGAAAGAAGGAAAGAGAAGAGAAGAGAAAGATATTAGTATATTATATATATATATTGTATATATATATATATATATATATATATATTATATATTATATATATATAATATATTTATATATATATCATTATATAATATAGGTATATATATAGAGAGAGAGAGAGAGAGAAGAGAGAGAGAGAGAGAGAGAGAGAGGTCTTGTTGTGATACAGGAATGGGTTATTTTTTGTATTTGTTTTTTATTTTTATATTTATTAATTTTTAGTAGTAAAGCATTGCTTTTAAATAAAGTTGCTAAATATGAAATAATAGGTCCCTAATTTTCCTATTTATAACACTTGTCTATGGGCAAAGTTATCATTTATAGCGACACGAGCCAGTTTGCCTCGATTTTCATGAAACTTACAAGAAATTG
>JABUQX010035412.1:30000-46868 GCA_015478945.1 Trachelipus rathkii
CTTACGGCTGTAAGTGTCAGTTGATCGAGATTACATCCGTAGGCACCCATAAGGAGATACCTCCCACAAAACGTGAGAGATAATCCCGTCCAGGTTCCACCTGCGCGAAGTCTCTCCATGGTCGTCGTGTATATATCTTCTAAAGGCACGCCTTGTCTCAATACTTACTAGTAATTCTCGATCGTCGTAAAGATTCACCAATTGCCCAATTCGTCGAACCGTCTCAAATTGGAATGTGCTCCTCGGCAAAATGCTGGAGGTCGCGCCTTCGATTGTGCCGTGGTGTGCAGTAGTACTTATTGCCGCAGTACCTCCGGGGACTGGTAATTGATGTCAGTGACAAGAGTGACACTGTTTTGTGACACTCATCACCTTTGCCAGTGTTAACTGCTATCTGCTAGATGTCAGTGCGTTGTTGGCCTTTACCGGTAATTGCACTCACGCAAGAGTATTAATCGGTTCTTCCACTGGTGTGTGGCCATCATGGATACCTGTCCTCATTATACGAGCATCATGTGTCATGAGTTTCCTGTACCTAGTTGGATACGATTCCTGTTGCACTCTGATTTGTGTGCGCTGACCTGATCCGTTGATCAAGTGCCGGTACCTTGTCCTTCGGCGTTGGAGTGGTTGTATTATTTGCTGCACTGAATCTTGACAGTTACAACATCCTTTCCATGTGTTATATCGTAAGTCGCTTCGTAAGTGAAAAACTGATCTCATCGCTGAATTATTTACCCCATAACTATCCCACTCTCAAGGTCTAGTTACGTGGTTTATGCTTTGTCTAAATTTATCGTGGTTTGCATCAATTAATAGTACGATTTCTCTGCAGAGTGGTTGCATAGTTTACACTGATGCTGTTCGCTGTGTTGGTGTGGGGTTATTCATGTGAGTTAGGTTGTGACCTTCCACGTTCTGCGTGAGTGAAATTTAACCTAGTGGTGCGTTAAGTTTGACGAGTAGTAATGTTATGTATATGTATATGTTATTGTATTGTATATTATATTATAAATGTAATATGTATGATATATGTATATATGTATATTGTATATATGTATATTATATTAAATGTATATTATATATATATTTAATATAGTATATTATATAATATATATATATATATATTAATATATATTATAATATATATATATATATATATTTTATAGTATATATATATATTAATATAATTATATTATATATATTATTATATAAGTATATAATTTATATATATTGATATAATATATTATATATATATATAATATTATTAATATAATATATATATATTAATAAATAATTTTATAAATATTTATATATATATATTAATATATATATATTTAATATTTATATATATATATATTATATTATATATATATTTATATCATATATATATATTATTTATATATATATATTAATATATATATATTATATATACTATATATATATATATATTATATATATATATATAAATATATATATATTATTATATATATTATATATATATATTAATATATATTTTATTATATACATTAATTTATTTATATATCTAGAAAAAAAAAAATGTATTCATTAAAAATATTTTTTTTATCTATATTTAAAACACTTTATAAAATATATATATATTATATTATATATAATATATATATTTAGTATTATATATAAATATATATTATAATATATATATTACTTATAGCTATATATATATATAATATATATTATATAATATAGTATTATTATATATTATTTAATAAAAAAGGTTCCACAACAAATACAAATGACAAGATAAAATAGATAGATTCATTGATATATATATATATATATATATATTATAATATATTATATATATATATTAGATTATATATATATTATTAATTATTATATTATACATTATATAATATATTATATGAAGTATATTATATATGATTATAAACACAATTACAATAATTAAGTTTACAGATGTATTTGCAATAAACAGTATATATAGCATTTTTTTCTATTATATTAATATAGTATATATCCTTATAATACATGTATATAGGACGATATTTTATTCTCTGTAAGTGAATATTTATATAATTTTAGATAGTTTGTTGACTTCGTTATAAATTAGGTTTTACGGTTTAAATTTTTGGTACATTTTTGGTTAGCATTATTGGTTTAGGTAAAGTCATGTTAAGATAGATTAGGTTAGCTTAGATTTGTTAGGTTTGGTTAGATTTTCCCAATAAATTTTTAAAAATAGTATAGTATGCTAAAATTATTAAAATTAAAATACATTTAGTTTTTTTGATTTTCGATATAGTATTAACAATCAATTCACATAGCCAGTGAATATATATATATACTATATATATATATATATATATATATATAAATTAATATTAATATATTAATATATAGTATATATATATTTAATATATATATATATGGTTATTTGTAGTCGTAATAGAAAGAACACGCAGTTATTCTTTGTGCTTGAAGAAGAAGTATTAATCGGGTTCTTCTTTTGTTTCTTTGTGGCGTAGTGATCAACACTTGCATGCGTCTTCTGCTAGGTAGTTCAGGATCGAATCCGACCCGTATGGCAAATAAGTCTATTCTTTAAAACCTAATAATCATACACATGACTTTATGTATGAATTACAATTGATCATAGTATTCACTATTAACCAATTAATAGAAAAGAATAAATTACTAAAAAAGCAACTCAAAGAAATTTTTTATCTCCCCACAACACCTCTCATACTGCTTATAATTATGTTAACTAATAATACAGTAATATTGATTATGGCGAGGATTTAAGCTCATAACCTTTTGGATTAACCTACTAAACATCTAACACATCAACACATGCCTACACAGTCCAGATTCATATAGAGTAAAGACAAGTTCATTAAGGCATCGTTAGACTGCCTTAACATCTTAATAATTAGATAACAACCTACTCGACAATTACCATTTCAGCATAATCAATAACTCTACATTTCCCAGACCATCTTTCTGTTTCTCCAATGCAAGTTCTGCATACATTGGGCATAACATTTATGCCTCTCCCCTGACATTCCAATATTGATTAACAATTCAACGTAATACCTACGTAATAATAAGATATTATTTTAATAAATTTACATCAATACAAGAAAGGTAACTGCAAGTTTACATCTTGAGATAATCTATAGAAACAAGACTTCATATCTTACACATAGCGATCTTTCCGTCACTGACAAAGGGCAATCCAAAGCTCTATATCTACAATAAAAGTTTCAATATTATAACTAATTCTCACTAACACAAAGATTTATTCAGGATTTACTAAACTCAACCCCCAAAATACGTACTAACTCTAGTAGAAATATGATTATATAACAAAGCTTTCGAGATACAGTTTCAATATAACTCCTAATAATATAAACTATTAAATAACAGATAATAAATATCTACATGACAAATATGATTAATTATGAATAACTTCCTATACTGGATGTATCGCAAGAGTATTTAGTCGCGTACACCATTACGTGTATATAAAAATTATAATTAATGAAATCCTTCAAGGTGCATTCTATATCTAGACAAGCAATTAACATTCAATTTTATAATACAATGACCTTTAATCATCAAGCTGATAATACACCATCTAGTAAAAATTCTATGCATAAGTGCAGAAGACTAACACAATATTTTAGGCCTACAAAACTCTTAATATAATTCAGGCAATGAAAAAAACTACAACAGTATATAAATATCAACTTTAACTAATCTATCAACAAATAGAAGTGACTTTCTTCCCTCAATATTATTCTCTTATCTACACATTATACCCAATACAGAGAGAATCCACACCCATTCCAAATGGTGCTTCTTTCAAAATATCAGATTTCTCTTATTTAACATAAAAGCACACCATCTTGTTAACCTGTAGATACTCGATCCACACATAACATTTACCTCAATATAATCAGTTTTTACATTATAGATAACTAGAGTCATGCATAAATTAAATGATGATGAACACAAATAACAGGTGATAATTTGCCAAAACAAAGTGAACACTCTCCATAAGTATGCCAGGCAGTTACCTTCCTCTCCATTTTAAACTATGCATTAACTCCAAGCCTAGGCCAGAATATCAACAGTTCAATAAGCAAGAAGTCTAGAAGGTACAAAATACGTCATCTTAGAATTGATAAAAGGTAATACTGTCTCCTCACTGCATATTCATGCACCTATAACCACAGCAAAATTCTATCTACCGTAAATGTCAACTCTCGACAATGAAGAGCTGTTTCAATTAATGAATTTTATCTGCATGTCATTCCTTCAATAGAGACCCCAACTGATATTAACAATCGTACTTACAGCAGCCCACTTTCCACCAAGAAGGAAGGAATAACACAGCTTTGGGAATAATAAGACATTGACATATATGTTCCTCTCACGCCCAATACTTACAAAAAGTATCCACACTTAGTTTAATAAAAAGACGTAGTCTTTCATATCTAAATAAAATAAACTACAGGCGAGCGCTCAGCCTGAAATATAGAACAAGAAACAACTTTAGACGTCTCAAATCAAGAGTAATATTGTCCCTATTTACACTCACTTAAGGTAAACTGCTCAATTCCTTCAAGAAAATCAAGTATAAATTCGTAGGCTATCTTCCCACAACATTTCATGGATATCACAACTAAGATAGTTTTGACGAAAGGAATCTCTGTTAGATTCGCTACAAACTCATAACTGAAATTAAAATAGGTTTGACGCTGTTTTTATTAGATAGATCTCGGTCCGTATACATTCTTTTGTGGCACTATTGAGTTAATTTCGCATGGACAGGCTCCGTTTATCATAGAATAGTAGCGGGGTGTAAGACCAAGTTAATATAAGTAATATATATATATATTATACGGTGATTTTATATATATATATTTAATATAATATATATAGTATATATATATATTATAGGACGAGTGTGTATATAATTTATATATATATATATATATAGTATATGATATATATATACTTTATATATATATTCTATATATTATAGTATATAGTACGTATATATAGATACTATGGTTTTGATTATCCTGTGATTTAGTAATCTTGTAGCGTCATAGTAGCTACGTCACGTGGCGTTAGATATATAATATTGAGTTTTAATATTATTCAGATTGAGTGTATTATTTTATATCAATTAGATTATATATTTAATTATATATGATACTATTATTGACAATTTCACTGTTATATAGATATAGTAATAAGTATATATTAGTATATTTTATATATAAATAATATATTATATATATTTTAATAATAATTATATTATATATAAGTAGTTATTATATATATATATATATTAATTATATATTAATATATTAATAATAAGTATATATATATACTAATATATTAGATATAATATATATGATATATATAATAATATGATAATATATATTATATCTTATTTTATATATATATATATATTATTATTATATATATATCTATACTATATATATATATTTATTATATTATATATTATATATATATATATATTATATATTATATATTATTTATTATAATAGCTATATATATATATAATATATATATATATATATATTATATATAATATATTATAATTATATAGTATAAATATAGTATATATATATATAATATTAATAATATATATTATTATGTATATATATATATTATACATATCTAATATATATAGTATAATTATAATATATATATAATATAGTATAACCTATATATATATATATATATATAGTATTATATTATATATATATATATTATATAGTTAAAATATTATATAGGTTTTTATAAATCAGGCAACTAATATATTAATATGTGTTCTTTTGCTTTCATTTTATCACCTTTTTTTTATGATTAACTATGCATATCTTTAGTATTTCTATTTTTTCCACTCTTTACATTAAAAAACATATTTCTTTTTGAAGCTCTCAATCATTGGCTTTCAAAATTTAGTTATAACACTTGCTATTCTCTTCTTTTCAATCGTCACTATTAACAATTCTTATCTTCCTAATTTTAGTAAATCACATACTTCTTTGACTACTAACAACCACTTCTTTTAATTACCAAAGATTTGTTCAATAGTTTCGAACTCTTTCAGCAATTCACTAACTGATATATTATTTTATGCAAGCTCTCTTTAATACTTATCCTTATTCCCTTGTTTACACTTCACTCCTCCTGTTAATGTCTATCCACTTTCATCTCCTTTTCACTTTACTTTCCATCTAGACCCGTATCCCAAGTTAACTTTAGTTTTACATACGAATATAATGATTCCGATAATAATTAATATATATGTAATATTATATATATATATATAATATATATATATATATTATATAATATGATATATATATATATATATTATATTATTAAGCTACTATATATATATATATATAATATATAATTATATATAGTATAAATATATTAATATATAATTAGTATTATATATTTATATTATATATATTATATATAATATAATATATTATATTACTATATATTATATATAATATATATATCTATAATATAATAATAATATATATATTAATATATATATATTAATATATAATATATAATATATATTATACATAAAATATAATAATAATATAATATATATTTATATATAATATATAATTATATATATATATACTATATATATATAATAATAATATATCTTATATAATATTATATATATATATTATAATATATAATATATTATTATATAATATATAAATATATTAGTATGACAGGAGTGCTTTAGGTAGTGGGAGAGTACGTGATTTTATGAATGTGAAGTTATGTAGAGTGATATGTAAATATATAACGTATTCGAGAGGTAGGTAATATTGGTGATATTCACCAGATTATTTTATACTATTAATAGTGATTATATAGTGAGTTATTATTTGTTGGGTATTGGTGACGTGATATATATATGCTTTTATTATATTTATTTTTATATTGTTGGTGAATAATTATACATCTTACATTAAATTTATACTCTAAATGATATGTGGTCGTAGATATATTTCTTTGTTTTGTGATACAACGACGCAAACAACCTTAGTGGAAAAGGCAGATGTTGGAATAACGTTTTTTCATATATGAAATTGTCAAATAAACGAAGTTAAGATAACCTCAATAAATATCTTAAAAAAGTTAACACCAGAAATTTTAGATTTTTTCCAACAAAGTTTACATTGACAAGATTAGATATTTAATCTCTATTAAAATATGTAATCTTTCGGTTTACCTGGGTTTGAAAGACTTTAGAGCATCTTTCTTTAAGAATGAGTTTTTGAGAGTAGTATTATATAAACATTTTTTCTATTATTATATATTATGCATTGTGAGCTTTCGCAAAAATTTCACGTTTTAAACGTATATGCTATAATTACATCTTTTTTGAGAGGGGGTTCCTCTCATCAATCTAGATTTTAATACAATAAAAATTTACTACTATTAAAAACATCTAATTTACAATTATATATGTTTGTATATGGTGCATATGTTCTTACTAATTATACTCATTTTAGATGGAGCTGATAGGCTTACAATAACTTCTCAACACGACCTTCATAATAATAATATAATAATATAATAATAATAATAATATAATATTATTAAATTGTTTAATAATAATAAAAAATTCTATATTTTAAAAATTTTAAAAGATAAATTAAATATAATTGATGTAATATTAGAGTTCAAATTGTTAATTAATACATATCATATCATAGATAATAATTAAATAGATAATAAATAATTAATTCTAATTAATACCTTGATTAAATTTTTTTTAAGTGGCATGAAAAAAATTCATGAAAGTCTCATGAAATACTATGATGTGATTTTAGCACACTTCAGTTAATAATATAAAATTATAATAATCAATACAATACTCATAATAATAATAATCTACATAAAAAATAAAATAACATAATAAAATAAAATATATAATAATAGAATATAATAATATAATATAATAAAAGCTATTACATTCATAAATTATGGCTCTAAAATACTACCTGGATACAGATATATAATGACCATCGTATAATAATTAATACATAGGATAATAATCAATAATAATTACAATAATATATAATATAATAATATAGCAATATATATTAGAAATGGTATAATAATAAATAATAAATTATATATATAATAGTATTCATATATGTGCCGGGATAACTTTTCCTAAATTTGCGTAGTATTAAAAATGCTATATGCAATGAGAGCATAATGCCATCAGGAAAATTTTTAAGGTTTATAATAAAGTGAATAAGTCTCAGGGAGGTATTAATATAAAGCAAATGAGTGAGATATTGGAACAATGTAATGGAAGTATACTGGTTATAGCATGCCGACAATCAAAATTTTGTTAAAATAATATAATAATAATAATAATAATAATAGAATACTATTTTTTCATGAAGAGTATAATACTCCGATATGATAAAGTCATATCACTTGTTGTCACTTGTTATATGATATAAGTATAAGAATAATACGCTGGCCAAAACAATTAGAAGATTAAAATCAGGCTTTCTGGTGATGATGATATGAATTAAGCATAAATATTAAGAATGGTTAATTATATTATTAAATATTTAATTTTGGGCTCCCATGCATCAAATTCGTAACCTAAGATTAATCTTATATTTGTGGTTCGGTATTCAATTTGAATTTATTATTATGTCAATTGTGTATTAACTTCTTATGTGTTACACCTCTTTATTGTGAATTATTGTTTTACATTAACTACCTCCACCACATGATTTATATATTTGAGTACTAGACTGATCATTTAAATTACTTAATAGTTTAGTAGCCGATTCCATGGATATAATATGACAAGGAGCATGGCTTACATGTATTGATTGGACTAAATTCTGGGCATCTGATTCTGTTTTAAACAAGGGTAATATTAGGACTCTCTTATTTTCCTACAAAATTGAAATAAATAAAAAAAAAATTGAATTTCTTTATATAATCTTTATTATAATTAACTATGTAATATTCTAAAGCTATTTAATTCATTATGCGACTTACCACCATAAATACTTATTATACTATCATATATATCAAATCTCTCGTAAGTGGTCATTGTTTAATATGACATATATATATATTAATATAATCATAATTATATATATATTAATTATTATAATATAATATATTAACTATTATATATACTATTATCAATATTAATATGTATATATATATAACTTATATATATATATATTAATTATATTATATATATATAATATACATTAATAATATATTATATATAACTGATATATATATAGTACTATTAATATTATATATTAATAATACTATATCCAATATAATATACTAATATACTAATATATATATATTATATAAATCCTTACAACTTAAATAACCCCCATCCCCACCACCCCCTAACACCTATATTACTATACTATTTATATACTATATATATAACTATATGGTTTAGTATCTATATACTTAATTTATATAATATATTATATTAATATATATTTTATTACATATATTAATTATTATATATCATGTCATCTATTAAACGATGACGACTATATTCGAGATAAATATCATATATATATATAATATATCTATACAGTTTTGTTAAGTATATACTATATATATTAATATAGTATATATAAATAATATTATATATATATACGTATAGTATATATATATATATACTATACTAATACTATATATTATTAATAATTAAATATGATATATTATAATATTATTATATTACTATGAGTATTTTATAACTATCTAGTATAATATATATAGTTATATCTTCTAGTAATTATTATTATATATATTATATTAATACATATTATGATATTAATTAATATTATATATTTATTTATTAATATATATTAATAATTAATACTATCATAGTCTATATAAATATAATATCATTTATATATACTACCATATATATATAGTATATATATTTATTAATTAATATATATATTATTATATAATATAGTATATTACAATAATAATACTATTTACTATTAGTTCTATATTATAATTATTATATATAAACTATATATACTCAAATAACTATATTAATAATCATAGTATTATTATATTATTACTACCCTTATATATTATATATATATATTTAGGGTTATTAGTTGGTTTTCGAAACTGCGGTATGTCGTTATAGTGACACGTTTATTTCTATTGTTTTAATTTTTTGATATGAATAAAATGATATAAGAGTGGTCGATATGGAGCTCCATAGATGTGAAAATATTTTGTAGAAGTCATTAAATAATTATACATATCTATACTATAATATTATATATATATGTTATTATAAATATAATATATCAGTATTTAGGGTTATATACGATGCTTTTTTTTGTATGCATAGCAGTATGGTGGTTTTCGTAAGTATCGTAATTGATTTAACATGCGGTCTATTCATTACAAAATACTTACAGAGCTAACGCCCGTTGCGAAGCGTATATAGCTACATATCTTCAGTGTTCAAAAATTTCTCAATGTCTTATGGCCATAATGCGACGAACTTCATTACTGGTACGTGCGGTAGCTTTGACGCATTAGCGCCATCTACCTATATACTAGCTTATCTTCACTAGGACTGAATGACAGCGCTTCGGTAGCATTTACACATCTCGTTGTACAGCGGGCCAAACTAGATTTAACTACAGAGTGGCTTAGTATGCATCATTATATAATTATTATCTTGTATGTAGAAACATATAATGCTCTGAAGTTTGAGTTGAATTAGCACACTACTACTATATAATATCTACCATTATATGTATTAATTTATGAAAAATAAAAAGAAATTTTATACCTATATTTATATAAGAGTAATCTATTAGTGCATACAACACTCACGAACTCAATTTCATGCACTTTATCCAGATATCATGCATAACACATGTACGTAATACAGCAATATCAGAGAAACATTAGATCGTTCGATAAACAAGCTTTAGTAGAGTGCATTCCAATCACCTTCCGCTGCAATAAACTAAACGCCTCGCTCTATCATGCGGTTTATCTCTTCGTTCTCAGTCTGCAATACTTTCATAATACTTTATCTATTAATATATATAATTATATACTTCTTTTTAAATTATTAATTTTCATAATATTATATAGTCGATAAAAATAATACATTAATTTTATAAATTATAAAAATTGAATTCTGCGAATACTGGGCAATAATAATGACAATTTATGTTAAACATGTTTGTGCGGCTCACGGGATGGGTGTTTAAGAGCTTAGGAAGTACCCCTTAACAACAGCAAAAAGATACATACTAATATCAACTACAAAAGATAAAAGATAGCAAATAATTCACATTATAGGTATATATAATCCTGGAAAATCACCACTATAAAGATCTAATAGCATATCACCCCATATCACTATGACATTTTAAAACAAATAAACTGTACCAAATAGAAAAATTTCATTAGTACTACCTTCGTAATACACACTACGTACCAAGCCTAACACACTTCGTCAACTAATCAAGTCAATCGATTACCTATAGATACTACGAATTTCATTGTATGGCATATCAGTCCAGTAAATATATTAGATTAGCTCTTATTATTTCCTTCTTATCTTGCATTTATTGTTATTGCATTTACTTTAATTAGTTTTATATGAATTTTGTGCTATATGTATCTTTATAATAGATGTAGTTATTTAAGACTCTGGGAATCCTGTTCATGTTGCAAAATTCTAATTTTCCATAAAAGTTATCCACTTTACATGACAAGAACTTTTAAGAGAAGACAAACGGGAACCTTGTTTGGCTAATGTGTGTTTGCCATTAAGGGATTAAATTCTCATTTGATTCGTTAAGTCATATATATATACTATAGATAATTTATTAGAACCTTGAAAAATGAGAATTATCCTTTATACTGCATGGAAATATCCATCTAGGTTATTAATATATTAAACTATTATACTATAATTACTATATATATATAAAATTTATGGTAACCACTATAAAAAAACCATAAACCTGTACTATAACCAGAATATCCATAGCTAAATCCTACACTAACTAACTATACAACCCATCGTTCCCACCCCCACAAACAAAATTACATACAAATCTATACATATGGCTATCTTATCTTATATCTAAACTACAAACTAACCTATAGGTTGGCTAACCAGACTCTGCCTCATAACGGAGTTTGACGGTGTAGCTATATCTAAATCCTAAAATACACACTTGAATAGTACTAGTAGGGTATATAGTTGGTTTTTAAATATAGTTTATATAAATATTATAGTGTATGTTGGTTGTGGTTTGGTCGTTTGTTTTTAATTCGTTGTGTGGTGTTTAGGTGTTGGTGTGTTGTGTTTGTTGTTGTGGTTGATGGTTATGAAGTTCTTTTTAAGGCTGTGTCTGAATGTTCTTTTGTTAGTTTTCCTTATTTTTATTGGTATGTCGTCTTGGGGTTGTATGGTGTATTGTTTGGGTATTATGTGTATTATGAGTTATGTATATACTAGTATTTCGTATTTAGTTATTGTGTGGGTTTTGTGGTTTTGATATTATGTTAGGTGATGGTAAGCGTGTTGTGAGTCTTAGTGTTTTTCGGGTGGCGCTGGGTATTATATATGTTGTCGTTTTACGTGCTGTGTCGTGGTTGGTGTATGTGTGTGGAATAGTGTGTGTATTGGGTTTGGGTGAGGGGGTTGGTGTTTAGGTTGATTTGGTTCATAGTATTTAATATTTATGGGCTGTAGTTTTTCGTGGATGGGTATATGTATGTCGTTGTGTTTTGGTTTGTGGGTGTTGTTTTTGGTTTATATATATATTAAATATCAAACATATTTTATTATAATTACCCACTATAATATTCTCTATATCTTGCTAAAGTAAGTATATTACATTTTATTTTCTCTATTAAGATGGTAAAGGTAAAGATTGTAGGTAGGTATATCAGAAGTCAATCTATATTTATTATTACTTAATATATATATAATATATATATAAGTATATAGATATATATTACTAATAATATATTACGATTTAATATATAGCTAACTATAATATATATATATATAATATATATATATTCAATAATAGTATAATATATTATATATATAGTATATACTATATATAGTGTTGTTATATATTATAGATTATATATTATTATAAGCGGATATTAGCATCTATATAATATTGTATATACAAATACTATATATAGTATATATATATATATAATATATATATTATATAAGTATATGTATATATTTATATTATATAATATATTATTAAATTATATCTTGATATATATATTTAAATATATATTATATTATTAGTATATATACTATATGAATATATATATATGATAATATATTATATATATATAATATATAATATTCTTAAATGATTTATATATTTATATATATATAATATTACATTTATATACACTATATATACTATTTATATATATATATAATATTATTATATATATATATATAATAATATATATAATAAATATATACTATTAGTATATATATATATACTAATCATATATTATATATATTATATATTATATAATATTTATATTACATATATATCATATATATATATTATTATATTATATAGTATATTATATTATATATATATATATATATATACAAATAGAGCAAACTGAAGATTTTTGAACATATTGAATAATCACTGAGAAAGAAGAACATTTACGAGAAATAAGGTTCTTTAACTGAAACTTCTGAACAGAATGAAGAGACTGAATGAAAATTAACAGAACAGACAGAATATATAGAAGCGACAGGGTCAAAGAAAAAGAAGGACAGAATAGATCTTAATAAGGATTTATTAAGAATAACACAAAACAGAATTACTAATAAGGTTAAAACAGAATATATACATTCTGAATCAAACTAAAGCAGAATAGGTAAACAGAAAGTTGCAAATAAAGTTGGATAGAGAACAGACAAACACAGAGACTTAAACAGACAAACATAAACACGGAAGGGAAAACAAATCAGACACGCCAATTAGGAAAGAAAGGGAGAACAGATGAAAAAAAGGGAAATGCAGATAAACATAAAAGGGAGAATGGACAAAAAGAGTATATAAATGATAAGCAGAAAGGAAACTAGTATCAAATGATTGGCAAGGAAAATGGTCGACATTTGTAAAACAATCTGTTTATTTAGAGTTTCTCTAACGAATCCAACAAAACATAACCTAACCTAACCTAACCTATTCTAACCTAACCTAACCTAACATAACATAACTTAACCTAAGCATTAACGTTAGACTTAAGGGCGTAACCTATACTACTAAGCTATACTACAACTAAACCTAAGCCTAGCCCTAACTAAGCTTAACCTAATTACCTTAGACTGTAAACGCTCACGTTACCTAACATAAAGTAACTAAGCTTAATCTGTAACGCTAAGCACAAACCTAACATATATTATATCGTAAGGCCTAATCCTAAGAACCTAGACGCTAACTAACCAACGCTATAACTAACGCTATACCTATACGCTTATACCGTAACATCTACGCTAACCCTATACAACGCCTAAACTAAACCTATACCAACGTAACGCTAACTTAACCTAGATTAACCTAAGGCATAACTGTAAAGCTCTAACTAACTTAATCGCTAAACACAAGCCTAGACATAAACTTAACCTAGACTTAAGCCTATGAGCATATAATTACCTTATACTTACCCTAACATAACTTAACCTAACTTAACCTAACACAACTTAACCTAATTTAACCTAACATAACTTAACCTAATTTGATCTAACATAACTTAACCTAACTTAACCTAACATAACTTAACCTAACTTAACCTAACCTAACTTAATCTAACTTAGCCTAACTTAACCTAACTTAACATAACATAACTTAACTTAATCTAACTTAACCTAACTTAATCTAACTTAACCTAACTTAACCTAACATAACTTAACTTAATCTAACTTAACCTAACTTAATCTAAGTTAACCTAACTTAACCTAACTTAACCTAACATAACTTAACTTAATCTAACTTAACCTAACTTAATTTAACTTAACCTAACGACTGCGGCGGGCTGTACGGGAATTTTTTTTATGTTGTGTCGACCACTTGACCTGTTTACCTTGTCGATCATTTTGTCAAGTCTTCACAGAAAGGGAGAAAAGACAAAATAATACAGAATAAGATAGAGAAAGAAAGAGAGATCAGGTAAACCATTACAGAACAGATAAACAAAGAAAGAGAGAGAACATACAAAGCAGCAAAGAAGAGGGAAACAGAAAGAGAGATGAGAACTAAAAATAAACACAGAAAGGAAGAACAGACAAACCATCACAGAACAAATAAACACAAAAATGGAGAACAGACAAAATAACACAGAATTTAACAGATACAAAAGTACAGAACAGATGAAAACATAAATGCAACAAATAAATACAACAATGGAGAACAGACAAAATAACACAAAGTGTAACAGATTCAAAAGTACAGAACAGATGAAAAAATAAATTGAGAAAAGACAAAGCAGAATAGAATTTAACAGATTAGAAAAATAGAAAAAAGAAAAACAGACGAAACAGAACGGAATAAGCAAATACAGAACCTAAGACATACATCGGGATAGAACTGACTCACGCAGACATTGCAGAGAAATAGAACAGAACAGAAAAAACAGAATAAAAATACACAAAGAATATTTAATAAAACTGTGAAATAGAACATTAAAAAACAGGCAGAAAAAAGAACAAAAGTAGAAAAAGACGTGAAAGAATTTCAGAAAAACTCATGCTTTATTATTATTATTATTATTATTATTATTATTATTATTATTATTATTATTATTATTATTATTATTATTATTATTATTTTATTATATTATTTATTATTATTATTATATTACTTATTCATTTAATGATATTATTGATTTAGAATACTCCGTGAAGTTGTGAAGATTTCGAACCATCGCGCAGGTCAGAACTGCTGTTGACCCCTTGACCAGCAGTGGTGTGGTTGGATGGATTTGCGTTGACGAGTGAAGGATGGACCATCAGGTCGAGTATGAATGGGGGGAGCAGCCCAGGAAAAAATGTTCTGGCCTCTTGCGTTGAAAGGCAATCATCTGGGAGAAAGTAATTCAATCCTTATCCTATTATATAATATAATATTATCTTTTTATTATTATTACATTATTATTACGATTCAATATATCATTTTATTATCATATTATTTTATTATATTATGAGTAATATTATTTATTAATTTTTTTATTATATTATTATTTTATTACTTACTTATTATTATTATTTTATTATTTATTATTATTATTATTATTATTATTATTATTATTATTATTATTATTATTATTATTATTATTATTATTATTTAATTATTATTATAACCCAAGTTCTAGTTAAAATTTATTTGGTATATAAAAAAAAAAAAAAAGATAATTGATATAAAAATTAACAAAAAAACAAAAAACTCGCGCAATATTTAAGTACACGCTTTATACGGTTTAATATAATTAACTGACAAAAATCAAACTTAACCCGGTCACACAACAAAAAAATCATCTTCCACATATCAAAGTCAACTGTTATTTTTCGAATGCTAACAGTCTGAGCGACTAATTGTAGATTATGCGCAGGTTAGCGGATATAATATGTGAAGAGCAGTTGTTATGACGTGGGAGAGGAGTGTCTCCGCTTCGCTCCCCATTCATGTTCTTCTAGGACTCCACCTGCAAGTAGTAAATCTCTA